>QEPC01003796.1:5462620-5472897 GCA_003113815.1 Sphenodon punctatus | reverse complement strand
CTACCCGTCTCCCCCACCAAATGCCTGATGGCACAGCCAGGTCTTACGCTGTCGACAGAAGGAGGAGGAGAGGAGAGGAAAGGTTGAAGGAGCCAGGTATGTTTAGCCTGGAGAAGAGAAGACCAAGGGGAGACATGATCGCCGTCTTCAAATATCTGAAGGGTTGTCACATAGAAGATGGAGAAGACTTGTTCTCTGTTGCTCCTGAGAGCAGGACTAGAACCAATGGGCTCAAATTACAAGAAAGCAGATTTCGGCTAAACATTAGGAAGAACTCCCCAACAGTGAGAGCTGTTCGACAGTGGAACAGACACTGCCTAGGGCGCTGGCGGACTCTCCTTTGCTGGAGGTTTTCACAGAGAGGCTGGCCGGCCATCTGTCAGGGATGCTGCAGCTGTGGATTTCCTGCACTGAGCAGGGGGTTGGACTAGATGACCGCAGAGGTCCCTTCCATCTCTGATTCTATGATTGTGATACTGTTAGTATTATTTTCTGTCCTGCGGATAAATGGTGATAGCTGCTTTGTATCAACTGTTGAGTCTGTGTGAGATCAGGAGGACTAGTGTTGAGCAAAGGAAACCGTCATTTCTACAGCGCTAATAGGCACATGGAGCACTTTACAGTCAGTTTTTCAGAGACAGGTCCCTACCCAGTGGGCTTACAATCTAAGATGGACAAGGATGAGGGGAACACACAAGGGAAAAAACAGACCCACAAACACATATTCCCATTTTACAGATGGGGAAACTGAGGCTGAAAAGGTGTGACTTGACCAAGGCCACCCAGTGAGTTTATTGACTAGGGTGAGATTTGAACCTTGGTGTCCCAGGTTCAAGTCCAGCACTTTATCTACTACACTACACTGGGAAAACCTGGTTTACCAGTTGTAGCCCCTTTTTGTTCCCTTGCCTCCTAAAAGGGTGAAATTACCGGATTCATTTAGCTGCATTTGACTCTTCAAATATGTAGCAGGGGTCAGATTTAAATGGATAGAAAAGAAAGGGAAATGGAACAAGTGTAACTGAACGTATGCCACCCAGGGCTGGCCTTACAATATGCAGGCCTAGGGCAGGGAACAAAGGCGGGGCCCTATTCTTCCCGGCTTGGTCTGTGATGGCGTGCTATCCGGGCCACAGGCCTGGGCTTGGGCGGCAAGTGCGCCTAGGGGTGCTCCCCGGCTCAGGGGGCGCTCCCCAGCGTGCTCCCCAGGCCTGGGCTCAGGGACAGGCCTGGGGTTGGGCGGCCGACGGATCTAGGGGTGCTTCCCAGCTCAGGGGGTGCTCCCTGGCTCAGTCTGGGGGCGGTTCACTACCCAAGCCTAGGCTCAGGGACAGGCCTGGGCTCGGTGGCTGGTGGGCCTGGGGATGCTCCCCAGCTCAGGCAGCGCTCCCCGGCTTGGTCTGGGGATGGCATGCTACCCAGGCCTGGGCTTGGGGACGGGCGGAGGGGTATTTTGGATCACTTACCTGATCCGCTGCTGCTGCTGCCGGCCTGGGCCCCGCACTGGGTTCAGAGTCTTGGGTGGGACGGGAACTGCGGCAGCAGATTAAACCTGCCGCCACGCTGCCTGCCGCCAATGGAGGTTCCGCTGGCCCCCTCCGCTGCCTGGCTGTCTCGACCAAGGGGAATGACGGAGGGACTCCGCCTCTCCCACATTTCCCCTGGCTGAGACTGACGCTGTGTTCTCACCTGTGGCAGTGGTGGTGGCGGCAGTGGGGAGGGCCAGGGAAGACGCGGCAGTGCGGAGGAGCCAGCCGATGGGGAAAGAGCCGGTGCGAACGGGGATCTGCCGCAGCTTCTCTCGCGCATGTCAGGGCAGGATTTTGCACCCTGACATGCGCAGAGAAGCCGCGGCAGATCCCTGTTCGCACCAGCTCTTTTCCTGTCGGCCGGCTCCTCTGCGCTGCCGCGTCTTCCCTTGCCCCTCCTGCCACCGCCGCCGCAGGTGAGAACACAGCCAGACAGGCATCCGGGGGGGGTGGCACCCACAGACTGAGGGAGAAGCGGGGCCTCTGCCTCTCCCTCACTTCCACTGGCCCCCTCCGCTGCCTGGCTGTCTCAGCCAGGGGGAATGAGGGAGAGGCAGAGGCCCCGCCGGCACCTCTCCCACGTTTCCCCTGGTCGAGACTGACAGGCAGCAGGGGGGTGGGCACGGAGTGTGGGAGAGGCAGGGCCTCTGCCTCTCCCTCATTCCTGCTGGCTCCCTCCGTAGCCTGTCAGTTGAAGTCGAGTAGGAGTCGGCCAGGGGGCCGCCCCACTCTCGAGGTCCCCAGCTCCCAGCTACTGTCAGGCTGGGAACCCCGAGTGCAGGGGCCCCCCAGGAGTGTGAGAAGCAGGTGTTGTGAGAATGACTGGAGCCACTCGAAGAAGTGTGTGTGTGTGTGTGTGTGTGTGTGTGCGAGAGAGAGTTTGTGTGTGTGTGAGAGAAAATGTGTGTGTGTGTGAGAGAATCTGTGTGTGTGAGGGGGAGAGAGAGTATGTATGAGAGAATGTGTGTGTGCGAGAGAGAAAGAGAGAGAGTTTGTGTGTGTGACAGAGAGAAAGAGAGTCTGTGTGTGAGAATCTGTGAGTGTGTGTGTGTGAGGGGGAGAGAGAGTGTCTCTGTGTGAGAATGTGTGTGCGAGAGAATTTGTGTGTGAAAGAGAATCTGAGAGTGTGTGTGTGAGGAGGGAGAGAGTGTGTCTGTGAGAGAATTTGTGTGTGTGAGGGAGTGAGAGAGAATCTCTGTGTGCGAGAGTGTGTGTGAGAGAATCTGTGTGCAAGAGAGTTTGTGTGCATGAGAATGTGTGTGTGTGTATGTGTGACAGAATCTGCGAGTGTGTGAGAGGGGGGAGAGAGAGTGTGTGTCTGTGTGAGAGAATCTGTGTGTGAGGGGGAGAGGTGTGTGAGAGAGAATATGTGAGTGAGGGGGAGAGAGAGAGAATTGTTGTTCAAAGGCTTCTCAAGATGACGTGGGTGTGTTACCTTACCTCCAATGTTTTTATGTGCAAACTTGTTCAAAGGTTTTTCAGGGTAACTTGACTGTGTTACTCCCAATGTTCTTATGTGCACTGTTAACAGGAGAACCCCCTCCCACTCGTGACTGTTGGCGGGTTGGTACCCCAATATCCACTGTTCCTTAACTTCGGGGGCTCAGGGCCAGGCCTGGGCTCGGGCGGCTGACGGAATCCTGAGTCTAATGCCCATGTCTCAAATGGACTTTGCCAGATAAGGGGGGCGGGGGCTGTCCTTACAGCACTGTTGTTCAAAGGCTTCTCAGAGTGGTGTGGTTGTGTTACCCCCAATACTATGTGCAAACTTGTCCAAGGGGTTTACAGGATGACCTGGGTGTGTTATGTGTAATGTTGTTCAAAGGTTTCTGAGGTTGACTTTGGTGTTATTCCCCATAAAAAAGGAAACAAAAACCAAAAGACAAATAGAAAAATAAAAGTTGGTTGAAATGGTAGGGAATCACTGGTAGTTATTACTGGCTTGATGAGACACTTAAAACATCAGTTTCTCCTCACCGTGAGCCTTGGCTCTAATTTTTCACACTGCTAGGGAGAATTGGGACTAGTGGAAGAGAGACCTTGGATGGGACCTTAGTAAAAGGGCTCTTTATCCCCCAGTGGCAGGGCTTCACGCAGCAGCAAGGAGTTCACAGGGTTAACTAATGTAATCTCCCTCCAATGTTAACTCTGGGAACGCCTTGCTGCTGGGTTAAGCCACACCACTGGCTTAATGGTTGGGTTGGCTCTGCCTACCGTTGGCTTGGCTCCGTCCACTTCTGGCCCCACCCTCTGTCCCACAAATTTGCATAAATTAGTATAAAATTTCATATGTAAATTTCATGCAAATGTTTGTCCTCTTTTCTGGCCACCCTAACCCATCTGCCACGCCTATTCAGCCTAAGCCTCGGCTGAATCCTCCTTTTTGGAAGGGGGTACCCTCCTCTAGGACCGAAAACCACACCAGTCCAGAGGATATTAAATCCACAGTCCTTTACAGGGTCCACAATCTCTGGAGTTGCCGGCCCAGTCGCCTCCATCCTGCAGGCCCAGGCCAGTCTCTCACAGGCTCAGGAGCAACACAACATCAACCCCCAAAGTCCATCCAGCCAGGCCTCAAAGCCCCAGGCTCTGGCCAAGCCTTCCACAGTCATGAAGCTCCCGCGTTGGCACGTCTCCTCAGTACCTGGGTCCATTCTGGTTTTCCAGCCTTCAGCACCCTGGAGAGCTTAGAGTAGGAAGGATCCCCTTCAGGCTTTTCCCGGGGAGATGTTGCTCCTTTGGCTCCTAAACAGAGACTCCTTTCTCTCTCAGTCCCGGCAGCCTCATATACAGGCAGAGTGGGCATGGCCAGGCTTCCCCTCCTGAGCCTTAAAGGGCCAGTGTCCTGCCCACTCTGTGTCAGGGTTTCTTAGCCTGTGTCCTCCTCGGGCGGGTTTCTTGGCATGGACTGGAGTTCCCATGCCCATGTGCATGCGCACAGCCCACTGGCTGACATCCTCAACCCCTTCTTAAAGGGGCAGCAGCCGCACAGGGCTGCTCCCTGTTACAGTATGGAGTTTGGCTCTAAAGCTTTAGTTTTAAAAACACATGGATGATCCCAGGTAGAAGCAGTGATAGTCTTTTTTCAGCAACTAAGGAATTCTATCTCACAACACCCCCCTCCCCACCTATCCTACTTCATTTAGTTTTAAGCTCCCTCCTGTCTGGATGTTGCCTTTCTTCATTCTTTGGTAGCCTTGCTTATCCCAAACTTGTTGAAGTGAGAAAAGTGCCTATAGCAGCTTGGCAATGCCCAGGGGTACATTGATGCAGGATCAGGCCCAGATCATGCAGTCACTCATGGAATAAGCACAACATGGTTTATTCTCCTTTAACACAGTCCATCATAATTCCAGTTCTCCACCACCACAGTGTTGAGTTCTTCCGGCTGTTCTTCCGGAAGAACTCACCACCCAGTGAGTTCTTCCGGCTAAATGAACGAAACCAGTCCAAGACCGTTCCGCCAATCCCAGCATGGTCCCACAGGCGGGTCACCAACACCTCATGATCGACTGTGTTGAATGCAGGCGAAAGGCCTAGCAGGACCAGTAAGGTCTGATGACCCTGGTCCAATGCAAGACGGAGATCATCAAGCAAGGCCACCAATGCAGTCTCTGTACCATACCCAGGCCAAAAACCAGACTAAAAGGAGTTAAGGAAACTGGTGCGGTCCAGATGTTCCTGGAGCTGCCGTGCCACAGCCCGCTCAATAACCTTTTCTAAAAAAGGGAGGTTTGAGACCGGCCGATAACTGGCAGGAGCATTAGCATCAAGAGATGGTTTCTTGAGCATGGGCCTAACCACAGCCTCTTTCAGGCAGTTAGGCACCCTGCTCTCCCGAAGGGAGGCACTAACCACTCCAGCCAGCAATGGCCGTAACGTCTCCTGGCTGACTTTCACCAACCAGGACGGGCATGGGTTTTGTTTGCAAGTGGTGGCATGAACAGATCCAATCAAGGACTCCACATCAGCAGGTGACACCATCTGAAACTGATCCCACAAAACAGGACAGGACGGGGCATCCATATCCCCAAGATGATCCTCTGCAATAACCGTGGTACCGAAAGCGTGGCAGATGCGAGTGATCTTATCTACAAAGTACTTGATAAACCGGTCACAGTGGTCACTGGATTGCTCCAGGTCCAGGTGGAGGCAGGCAGGACTGACCAAGTCTTTCACCACCTGGAAAAGTTACGTTGGACGTGACTTTGCAGATGTAATCAAGGCAGCAAAGAACTGCCTCTTTGCTGCCTGCACTGCCACAGCATAGGCCTTTAAACTGCTCTTATGCTGTGATCGATCATACTCATCGCGAGTCTGGCGCCACTGTCGTTCTAACTGCCTGCTCTCCCGCTTCAAACACCGCAGGCCCTCAGTAAACCAAGGAGACCTGTGGGAGACTCGGGAGGGCAGCGGATGCCTGGGAGCCACTCTGTCAATGGTCTTGGTCAGCAAGGTGTTCCAGAAGGCTACGAGATCAATGACAGAGCGGGTGTCAAGGTCCAGGGGAAACTCCCCCAGAGCATTCCGGAACTGATCCGGGTCCATAAGTCTCTGGGGGCGGACCAATCTAATAGGTCCTGCACCCCGTTGGGGGCTGACATGTGCCAGAATGCACGCCTTAAGGAGGTAATGGTCAGACCATGACAAGGGCTCCACTCCCCCTAACTTCTACTAACTGACCCCCTGCCTCAAGGCCAGTGCAGAAAACCAAATCCAGTGTATGTCCCTCCTCATGTGTGGGGCCACAGATGATTTGGAACAGGCCCATGGTTGTCATGGAGGCCATGAACTCATGCCTCGCCCCTCCAAGATTGGTGTCAGTGTGGATGTTGAAATCCCCCAGGACCACTAATCTAGGGGTCCGGAGGATCACATCTGACACCAGATCAGCAAGAGCATGTAGGGATGCCGCCAAGTAATTGGGTGCATGGTACACCAGCAGCACCCCTAATCTGTCCTCGGCCAAATCTAACACAAGATGGAGACACTCAACACCTGGTGGAGCCTGCACCGGATACCTCCTAAAAGACAATGCATCCTTTATAACAATGGCTACACCACCACCCCCATCCCTCCAGCCGAGGCTAATGCTGCACAGAGAACCCAGCCAGGACAAGATCAGCCAGAATAGGGCCTGACTCATTGTCCAGCCAGGTCTCTGTAATACACACAAGGTCGGCGTCCCATTCCGGGATTAACTCCCGGATGGTAGATGATTTATTGACAACTGACCTCGCGTTCAGCAGCACCAAACCAAGGCCTGGGGTCTCCTCGGCCTCAACCCACGACCTACCCACGTGGGGGGTTGAGAGGGGAACGGGCACAAGGCAGCACTCCCTCCTCACTGATGGAACACACCTCCCCATTGGACCATATCTCCCCCAACCCGTAACAACCCCAATAGCTGCGGAAGCCCTCCCATCCTTAGAGAACCCCGTTAGACACCCACCCTCCATAGGCTGCCCTGACAGGCAGGTGAGAGGAACCCACCCCCAACCTCCCTGCCCGCCTCTGCCACCGATGGGTAACCCCCGCCCCCCGGACGGTCACCCCTGCTCACACTAGGGGTTCCCCTCCAACCTCCCCCACACCTCCCTCTCCTGCCACCAGAGGGAGGCTACTAATCCTCACACACACCCACTACCCAGATTTTATCCCCCCACTTACAATTCCCTGCACAATAATACTAAATATAACACACACCCCTCCCCTCAGTCACGTATCTCCACCCCCCTGCTCCCAGCCAGGCAGGGGGTGGTAGGCAAAGGCACATTCAGAGCTGCTTTCACTGTATTATGCTTGGCCGCTTTACGGTGCAAAAATGGTACACCTAATGGCCGCCTCCACCCGCCAACGGCCCGCCAACAGCACTTCGCCCTTTGCAGGCAGCTCCCCTTTGTGTTGTTACTTGGGGAAGGAGGACAGAAGCACACAGCTGTAGCCACTCCTCCAGCACAAGCCCAGCACTCGCCCCTCGCTATGATCCCACTGGGTGGCCTTGGACAAGTCACAACTTCTGAACCTAGAGAACCCGCGTGGCGTGGTGGACTTGGACTTCAGAAGCCAACGTTCAAATCCCGCCCTAGCCATCAACTCACTGGGTGGCCTTCTTGAGCAAGTCTAAGCCTCAGACACACACACATATATCCCCATTTTACAGATGGGGAGCAGTCTTTCTGTGTGTTCCCCCTCACCCACCTTAGGCTGTAAGCCCACTGTGCAGCGACCTGTCTCCAAAAATCTGTGACTGTAAAGCACGGCATATGCCCTAGTAGTGCTATTGAAATGATAAGTACTAGTAATCTGGACACTTCCTGAGTTACCCTTTAAGAACTCCTGCCCCCAACGTCTACGCAGCTCTCGGAGATTGTACTAATTTTTATAGTGGCCCCTGGGAGGGAAACATTTCCCCACCCCTGTTCTATAGTTTATGGAAGGGTTTCAGTTGTATTAAAATGCAAAAAACATCTTTTAAAAAAAAATCAGGCTATCATTCAGCTACCATTCACACTAGCAGAGATTGTGCAGATCTAAACCAACGTTCCAAGTCTCATGTGTCTCGCACACATTAAGGGGTTTTATCATGGTTATGGAATTGCCAGATGGCAGCAAACAAAAAGAGACGGGATTTGTCCCCTTTCAAATGTGTGGTTATTTAGTGTTTCATCATAAATCGCTCCCTTCCAACTTAAAAAACCCTTGAATCCACTGGTTTATTTTTTGTCCTCCTCCTGTCTGTGTCCTTAGTGAAGAAACTTTATTTAATTTAAGGATAAAGGTGTATTTAATACAGATTAAAAGAAAATCAGTTGGTTAAAAAAACCAAAAACAACAATAAGGGAGGAGAAAATCAGAGCCCCCTTGTAGCAGGGAGCAGTCCAGGGGGGCTGCTACCCCTTTAAGAAGGGGGCTGTGGGCACCAGCCAAAGGGCTGGGCGCACACAAGGGGTGTGGCAGAGCCAACCCCCAGAGCTGAGGGGCAGCCTGAGGGGATACAGGCTGAGTAACCCCTGGGACAGAGTGGGCAGGTTAGTGGCCCTTTAAGGCTGAGAAGAGGAAGCCTGGCCATGCCCACTGTGCCTGGATAAAAGGAGAGACTTAGGCAGCAAGAGACAGTCTCTGCCAGGGAGGCGAAGAAGCAACATCTCCCTGAACAAGCCTGCCTGGTCTATGCTCTCCAAGGTGCTGAGGCTGGAGAACCAGAGTGACCTAGGTAAGGGAGAGAGGTTGTGCCCGGGAGGGAGCCTCCTGCTTGGGGAAGGCTTGGTCAGAGCCTGGGGCCTGTGAGGCCTTGCTGAAGGGACTTTGGGACTTGTGGTTGTGATGGCTCCTGAGTCTGGAGAAAGGGACCTGGGCCTGTAGGGTGAAGGCGGATGTGCTGGCAGCTCCAGGTACACTGGACACAGACGGTGTCCCAATAAAGGAGTATAAAGAAAGATCCTCTGGGCTGTGTTTGGTGTCCTGAGAGGGTACACCCTGCCTGGAAGGAGGGGGTTCAGCCGATGCTCTCGGCTGACACGGCATAGCATGGGGAGAGCTAATTCCCCTGAGTGCGACCCCAGCGCCCCGTGTGGCCCTGGGGGACACACACACACACTCTGCTACACCCGTGCTCATATGAACTAAGGGAACTCTACAACACATCAGGGAGTATTATTCTTATTTTCTTTTTTAGGGCTGAATTAAAATTTTAGCACAGATTCCATTTTTGACAGACCCAGCTGTTTTGATCGATTAGCAAAACGTGGACTAGAATATGGAAAGCTGTTGGCAGCCAGTGCAGACGTTGGAGCACTGGTGTAATGTGCTTCCAGTGACCCACCCACGACAGAAGGCAGGATGCCACGTTCTGCGCCAACTGCAGCTTCCGAACCGTCATCAAGGGCAACCCCACGTAGAGCATATTGCGGTAGTCTAGCCTTGAGGTTCTGAAGGCATGGATGACAGTGGCCAGATCCAAGTCTGACAAGAAGGGTTGAAGCCTTCTCACCAAAGAAAGTTGGTGAAAGGCACTTCCTGGCCATCACTGTAACCAGGCAATCCAGCCTCAGCACTCTATCCAAGAGCACCCCACGACTATGAACCTGAGTAACCAAAGGAAGCTGGACACGATCAATAAAAGGGGTTCTCCTAATGTCCCCTAGGTCACATGGCCAGCCAACCATCATCACGTCGGTCCTGTCTGGATTCAGCTTCAATTGGCTCACCCGCACCCAGTCCCCAATGGCAGCCAAGCACCTGGTAATCCCCAAGGCTGCAGGGCCTGGGTCAGAGGAAAAAGAGAGGCAGAGCTGGGTGTCATCATCGTACTGATGGCACTTCACTCCAGATCTCCTGATTATCTTGCCCAGGAACTTCAGATACATTTTGACCATGAGTGGGGACAAGATGGAGCTCCCAGGGGGAACAATGAGTTATTACCATCACCACTGTCTGGGTTCTCCCATCCAGGAATGAGCAGAACCACTTAAGAGTGGTCCCACACACACCCGGCCAGGTTCTGCAGCCTTGCCAACAACACCCCATGAGCAACTGAAGGTCACTGAAAGATTTCACAAAATCAGCAGGGTACAATTTCCTCTCTCGTTCCCCTAAAACTGAACTCCTTATCTTCCCCCCTCATCCGTCCTCTCCTTTCTCACTGTCAATAACTATTGATGGAGTCACCATCCTGCCTGTCCCCCAAGCCCGTAGCCTAGGCTTCATCTTTGACTCACCCCTTTCTTTTAAACCCTACATTGACTC
>QEPC01003796.1:5442500-5458375 GCA_003113815.1 Sphenodon punctatus | reverse complement strand
GGATCCGAGCAATGTTATGGAGGGCGAATCAGCAGGATTTGGCAACAGAGTCAATGTAAGGTTTAAAAGAGAGGTGCGTGTCAAAGATGAAGCCCAAGCTACGGGCTTGGAGAACAGGATGGATGGTGACTCCATCAATGCAGGGAGGGAGGGAAAGTGAGGAGTTCGGTCTTGGCCATCCATGTTGAGCTTGAGTTGACGTTGGGACATCCAGGCGGAGATATCACAGAGGCAGTTGACGAGGTGTGAGTGAACAGAAGAGGAGAGAGAGGGGGTAGAAGATAGAGTTGGGTGTCATCAGCATAGAGATGATATTGGAATTCGTGGGAAGCAATAAGTTTGCCAAGGGACAGGGTATAAATAGAGAAGAGGAGAGGGCCAAGAACAGAGCCTTGGGGGACCCCAACCAAAAGGGGGAGGGAGGAGGAGTTTGACTCGGGGAGCGAGACTTTAAGGGAGCGGTCAGAGAGGTAGGAGGAGACAATTTCCAACTGAGAATTGTCAACCAAGGCCAAAAGTGCAGTCTCAGTGCCATGCCCAGGACAAAAACCCAACTGATGTGTCTAGGAATCCTATAGCATCGAGATGTCCCTGGAGCTGCAAGGCAACCACCCGTTCAGTAACCACCCTTAAAAAGGGAAGGATGGTTAGAGACAGGATGGTAGCTGACCAGGGAGTCAATGTTAAGAGATGGTTTCTTAAGTAGGGGACTGACAACCACAATTTTGAGGGCGTTGGGCACCCTGCCCTCCCGAAGGGAGGCATTGGCAACCCCAGCCAGCAACAGCCCCAACGACTCCCAGCTAGCTTTCACCAGCCAGAACAGGCATGGGATTAATTCACAACTGGTTGCTCGCACCACTCCAAGCACAACCTCTGCAGCAGTGGGTGTGACCAATTGAAGCCGATCCAAGCAAACTGGACAAGACTGGGTCTATCTCACCCCAAACTCTGACTCTCCACTCAAAGTGGCAGTGCCCAACTCAAATCAGATATTATGTACAAACAAGGATACAGCGGCAAGAATTATACCTAACCTTCTATGACCAATAATTGTAGGCTTTGTTTGATCAAGAATGGAAGTGGAGTACCCAGAGTTTGAGCTTCTCAAGGAAAGCAAACACCATTTGATAATACAGAATGTGGAAGAAGAAACCATGGAATCCCAAACCCACAAAAGTGGATCCAAATGTAACAAACTCCAAAATTTATACAGGGAGACAAACTACTACCTAAGATCAACAAAAATGCCCCACGAAAATTGTAGAAGTTCAAGTTACCATAGAATTGGACAGTAAAGAAATACGAGAGTATAGGATCCAAATTGGTGTACCACCAACTATAACTGATTGTCAAACTGATCTCCTATGGGGAACTAAAAAAAAAAAAGCCATCCAAGTGAAACCAGTGACAAGAGATGAGGAAGTAAACCATAACCCAAAGATCTTGGGAGTAGCCAAATTAATCGTTCTGTGGAGCCTGTAGGTCTTTGTCAGAACCAAAAGGGGGAATGTGGGAGAGCCTACCAGTAGCACCACCCAGAAGAAAAGGACAGAAATCCACTGCAATAATCAAAAAGACAAACTTATTAGGCAGTTTAAAAAAAATAATTGCCCAGAGGCCCGGATAACTGAGACTGTGCAAGCCTAGAGCACTTGGCTGTGACTGGTGTGACGCAGATTTAACAACTCCCAGGTGGGATCTGTGCTAGATAGATAGATGCCAGGAGTCTGTGCTCGATACAGACTGTTGGTGGAATGGGATGGCTGCAGGGGTGGCGGAGGCCAGATCCTAAGACACTCTATGTGCTTAATACTTACCCCAGGACTGGGGATAACATTGAAAACTTGATTGATGAGAGTAATGGTTGTGTAGTAGCTCTGAGCTACTTTCCCCAACAAGGTGCTTATGTGGCCATCCTCCAGGAGGAGTGGCCCCTGTTGCTACAGGTCCCCTTGTGGATAAGGTGTTGGGCTTGGACCTGGGAGACCAGGGTTCAAATCCTGGTCTTTGCCACAAACTCACTGGAGTGACCTTGGAAAAGTCACTCTCTTTCAGCTTTAATTCTACATCTGTAAAATGGAAATAATAATTTCTCACAGAATTGTTGTGAGGGCAAACAAGATATGGATTCTGAAGAACTTGGAAGACTGAAAGGGCTATATGAAAGTCTCTCCTTACAATTGTATTTCTGCCCTTGTATGTTTTGTTCTGTCATGTGAAGAAGTTCTAAAAGAGTTTTGTCCAAAATGTTGTCTGCTTCTGTACCATTATATTTCAGATCTTGACTTCCCTGGAAGAGTCTCGGATCCCTGGAAAGCGAATGAAATCATGACATAACAAGAGAGAGGATAGCGTGTTTAGGACCTCATCTCTACGAGAGAAATCTCATCCACTTAACTTAATTAGTTTTATAATCAATCAAGTTAAACCAATGAGAATCCTAATGTAGATGCACTTAAATTGGCCGAACATCTGCTAAAGTCAGGTTAGCTTGTGTTGTTCAGTTACTTTTCTAGGAGAGGTGAAGCCTAATGTTGCCTTCTGCCTCTGTCAGCCCAATGTCACAAAATTCCAAACCTAAGCAGATATCACCATTTATCCACAGGACAGAGAATAATACTAACAGTATCACAATCATAGAATCCTAGAAATGGAAGGGGTCTCTGTGGTCATATAGCCCAGCCCCCTGCTCATTGCAGGAAATCCACAGCTACAGCACCCCCATCTGATGCCTATCCAGCCTCTGTCTGAAAACCTCCAGCAAAGGAAAGCCCACCACCTCCCTAGGCAATTTGTTCCACTGCCAAACACCGCTTGCCGTTAGGAACATCTTCCTAATGTTTAACAAAATCTGCTTTCTTGTAATTTGAGCCCATTATGTATAGTCTTACCCCCAGGGGCAACAGAGAACAAGTCTTTGACATCTTCTGTGTGACAGCCCTTCAGGTATTTGAAGACTGCTATCATTTTAAGATTCCCTTTAGTCCTCTTTTCTCTAGGCTAAACATACCCAGCTCTTTCAATCTTTCCTCATAGGGCTTGGTTTCCAGCCCCCTGGTCATCTTTGTTGCTCTCCTCTGAGCCTGTTCCAATTTGTCGTTGTCCTGCTTAATGTGTGGCGCTCAGAACTGGACACAGGACTCCAGGTGAGGTCTGAGCAGTACAAAATAGAGTGGAACTATTACTTCTTGTGACTTGGAAACTGTGCTTCTGTTTAACGCCGCCTAACGCTGCATCAGCCTTTTTAGCAGCTGCATCACGCTGCTGACTCATGTTCAGCTTGGCATCAACTACAGCCCCCAGATCATTTTCACATGTATTGCTGCCAAGTCAGGGATCCCCCACCCTTTATTGGTACATTTGATTTTTTTTCTTATCTAAATGCAGAGCTTTCCATTTACCTCTGTTGAACTTCATTTTGTTAGTTTCAGCCTTCTAACTTATCAAGATCATTTTGAATTTTATTTCCATCTTCTAAGGTGTTAGCTACCCCTCCCAGTTTTGTATCATCTGCAAATCTGATAAACATTCCCTCCACTCCTTCATCCAAGCCATGAGTAAAGATGTCGAACAGTACAGGGTCCAGGACAGAGCTTTACTTCACTCCGCTCACTACCTCTGTTCAGTTTGATGGGGAGTCACAGAGGAGCACTCTGAGTGTGGCTCTGCAACCAGCTAATGATAGTATCATCTAGTCCACGCTTTACCACAGTTGATTTTTAATCCTTCTGTGGCGATTAGGTGTAACTTCACAGTAATGAGCACTTTATAAAGGCGGACAAGCGGGATTTTGACATTGGTTCTAGGGATGGGCGAACGCGGTTCGGATGTTCGGAGTTCGAACCGAACTCAGTCTGTTCAGACGTCCGAAGCGAACGTCCGAACCGAACTCTCGAACAACTGAACAGTTGGGTCATGTTTGGACGAGTTCAGATGAGTTCGGAGGCAGGAAAAACGTCTTTCCAGGGCTGAAAAATAGGTTTCGGTTTCGATTTCGCTATTTATGAATGTTCGGCCAAACTGAACTCGGCTGAACCGAACCATCGAACCCGAACTCGGGTTTTGAACCGAACGACCGAACATCCGAACCGCGTTCTGTTCGCCCATCTCTAATTGCTTCCTGGGACAGGCAGGTTCCAACGGCAACAATAATAAAATATTGAAGAAACTGCCATTGTTTGAAAAATAGCCCTGGTTTTCTTTGACCTAGCCTGATAGGAAAAGCCAAATTAACAGTAGCATGCAGATATTCGGCCAGTACACTACCTGCACCTCAAGTACTTTGCGTGCCCCTACAAAAGTGAGTTCAGTGAGTTTGTTGCCTTGAAGTCAGTTGAAAGACTCCCATTAGTTAAGTGATCGATGAACCTATAATGGGGCAATGTATAGCTTGTAGAAATTGTCTACCAGGCGTGGGGAACCTCCAGTCTGGGGGGCCAATTCTAGCCCACAACTGTCTTTTACTTGACCCCTTGTAGACTTTCCGCAGGGGTCCCACAGGCCGGCAGGCTGCCTAACGTGCTCCCCAGGAGATGTCTCTCTCTTGCCCCACCCCCAGTGGGTGTACTCCATCCCTGTGGTTGGGGCGATTTTGCTCTGGGGTGGCCAGCTACAGGCCCACGGGGACACAGGGGTGGGCCCCCTGCCTGTGGGCTTACCAGCCCTAGCTACCCCCTCTCACTACCTGGTCTGCCCCTTCCCCTTGGTACCTGAGGTGGAGGGCTGGCCTTGCGAGCCCTCTACCTGGAGTTTCTCCTCCTTAGGTCGTGTCCAGGGAGCTGCCCAGTCCATGGAACCCTCCTCTGGGCTCCTTCTCCTGGCTCCTCTCATCCACCCCTTTCTCCAGGTGCTCTGCCCTTTTATTAGGCGCCCCAGCCGCCTTGGCCCTTTCCCAGGCCTGTACACTATGAGCTCCTCTTTGGCGGGCATGGCCCGATGATGTTCATTTCATTTCATTTCATTTATTAGATTTTTATACCGCCCCATCCTGCACAGCAGCTCGGGGCGGTTTACAACAATAAAAACATTTAAAACATTTAAAATACAACTATAAAACATATCAATAAGCTGGTAGTATATAAAAATAAATAGACAGGTGGGGGATTAAAAATCACCCCCCCCCCCCCCCCCAAAGGCCTGGGCAAACAGCCAGGTCTTACAGTTCCGCCGAAAAGTCAAAAGGCTTGGGGCCAGGCGAGCTTCCTCCGGAAGGGAGTTCCACAGCCGCGGCCCTACCACCGAGAATGCCCGCTCCATCGTGGCCCCCCGCTTAACACGGGGGACCTCCAGGAGGGCACCCCCGGCAGACCGCAGGAGTCGTTCCGGGGCGCGAAGGGCGAGGCGGTCCCTAAGGTAAGAGGGGCCAAGGCCGTATAGGGCTTTATAGATCATTACTAGGACCTTGAACCTGGCCCGGCACACTATCGGCAGCCAGTGCAGCGCTCGGAGCACCGGTGTAATGTGCTCCCGGCGACCCGTCCCCGTAAGAAGACGGGCCGCCGCATTCTGCACCAGCTGCAGCCTCCGGGCCAGGAACAAGGGAAGCCCCACGTAGAGCGCGTTACAGTAGTCGAGTCGCGAGGTGACGAAGGCATGGATGAGGGAGGCCAGGTCCGGGCCAGAGACATACGGACGCAGCCTACGTACCAGATAAAGCTGGCGGAAGGCAGCCTTCGCGGCTGCCTCCACCTGCTGCTCCAGCCGCAGGCCTGCGTCCAAAATGACCCCCAGACTCCGGACCTGCTGAGCTACAGGGGGGCAAACCCCCCCAATCAGGGGGGCCACCACCCCCTTCGCCCTCCCCACCACCATTACCTCCGTCTTATCTGGGTTGAGTTTCAGTCTGCTCTGTCGCATCCAATCCGCCACGGCCTCCAAACATTGGGATAGCACCGAGACAGCAGGGTCTGGGTCGGTAGAAAACGAGAGGTACAGCTGAGTATCATCAGCATACTGGTGACATCGCACCCCGAACCCTCTCACGACCTCCCCCAAGGGCTGCATATAGATGTTAAATAATAATGGAGACAAGATCGATCCCTGCGGAACGCCACACGGTAAGGCGCGGGGGCTCGATGTTTCTTCCCCCAACACCACCCGTTGGCTCCTCCCCGAGAGGAATGAACGGAACCATTCAAGAACAGTTCCGTCCAGACCCCCCCGGTCACGCAGTCGTCTCAACAGCAGCCCATGGTCCACGGTGTCAAAAGCGGCCGAGAGATCGAGCAGGATGAGAAATGTCGAACATCCCGCATCCATCTCCCGGCGGAGGTCGTCCACCAAGGCCACCAACGCCGTCTCGGTGCCATAGCCGGGGCGGAACCCAGATTGAAACGGGTCAAGGAGCCCGATATTATCTAGATGACCCTGGAGCTGGAGCGCCACTGCCCGCTCAATAACCTTCCCTAAAAAGGGAAGGTTAGAGACAGGTCGGTAGCTGGCGAGGGCGTCCACGTCCAACGATGGTTTTTTCAGCAGGGGGCGCACCACAGCCTCTTTTAAGCAAGGCGACAACCTCCCCTGCCGAAGGGACGCATTCACCACCCTCGCCAGCACCGTCCCCAATGTCTCCCCGGAAGCTTTTACCAACCAGGACGGGCAGGGATCTAGTTGACAACACGTGGCCCTCACAGACCCCAGGACATCCACCACATCGGCTGACGTCACTTCCTGAAACTCGTCCCACAAAGATGGAACAGACGGACCCTCCGTCCCCCCGCTCTCTTCCCCTACTGCTGTCAACCCAGCGTCGAAATCGGCCTGAATCCGAGCGATCTTGTCTGCGAAGGGGCCCGCGCCACACTGGTGTGTCCTGGGGCCCTGCAGCTGACGGTGGGACCAATGCATGGCCTCCTGGCGGCTCTGGGTGAGTGGGGAGGTGCTCCCCCTTGAGGGGTGTGTGTGCATCACACCTCTTTCCAGTTTTGGCTTTTATCTTCAAGCACAGAAAAAACAAGTCAGCTCAGGGTGGGCAACAACATAACGATATAAATGTAATTAGAGAGCCAGTATGGTGTAATGGCTAAGTGCACAGTACTTAAATTGGAAGGTAGGGGGGACCCTGGTTCAAGTTTCACCTTAGCCAGAAACTCACTGGGTGACCTTGGGCTAGTCACAATATTCTCTCAGCCTAACCTACCTCACAGGGTTGTTGTGAGGATTAAAAGCTGTGTTAATTTGTTAATGTGAAGTGCTCCAAATGCCGTGGGGGGTGCTATATAAAAATAAATATTATTATTAAATAACCCATAAAAATATAAACTGTATAAAATTCTCATTAAAATAACTCCCTGGAACCTATCTCTGACTGCTAAATGCCTAGCCAAATAGACAGGTCTTATTTTGCCTCCAGCGGATACACATGCTCAAGCTTTGGAGACTCTCCAGTGGAAGGAAGTTCCAGAGTATCTAGAGATACTAAACTAGTTCAAGAGTATCAGAAATGCCATACTGGGTCAGGTCAAAGATCCATCGTGGCCAGCATCCTGTCTCTGACATTGGCCACCTTGGAGAAGTACCCAACAGGTCATAATGGAGCAATCCATTCCCTGCCGTCCATTCCGGACAGTTGGAGGTTACTTAGCTAATAGCCATGGCCAATGGACCTATCCTCCAAGAACTTACCCAATCCCCGTTTAAACCCAGCTAATGCTACTGACCGTCACAACATCCTTTGGCAACAAATAAAGCTAATTGTGTTTTGAGTGAAAAAAGGACTTTATTTCGTTTGTTTTTAAATCTGTTGCCAGTTAGGGCACTTTCCCATGTTACTTACTGTGCATGATTTGCCTCCGGGAAAGAATCCAGAAGGCAAAGCACATGTGGGGTTTGTAATGTGGGACCGCCTCCCCTCCCGTCCCCATGCATTATTACCGGCAATCCTGTGGGGGATTGCAGACTAGAGTTGGGAAATCCAGCTCTGCAATCAAACATGCATTAGTGGTGGTGGTGGTGGGGGACGGACTGGGGGCTCTCCCACGTTACAAACCCCACGCACGCTTTGCCTTCCGGATTCTTTCCTAGAGGCAAATCGTGCACAGTAAGTAACACGGGAAAGCTGGATTTTTGGTGGGACCTTTTGTTCTAGTCTTATTTGAGAGGGTAAGCTAGATACGATCTAGAGATAATTTAGGGGGTAGAGGTGGGAAGCGTCCCATGAACAATGGCTTTCTTGTACTGGTTTAAGAGCATTTAAATGGTGTACAAGAGCCTAGTGTAGACCAGGCCTCATGTTGTGGTTTGGTGAATTCATATAAACCTTCGCGGAGAGGAACCGGGGAGGGAGGGTTTCACATGTAGCCTACAGTCCTGTTTGGGCCAGAACCTAGCTGCATTGGACCCAATCCAAACCCAGACCTGATGTCTTATCCATGGCTCTTTTGAGCCCTGTGCCTAATGTGTCTTAGCAGCCCTGCCCCACCAGGACTGTAATGACATCACAACACTGTGTAAACGTGGACAAGTTGGAACGGGGGCAGGGCTAAGGTATCACCCACCCCTTTCCAAAGTGGTGGTGAGTGTACCATGATCACACACACGGCACATTGTAGGGGGTAGGTCTTCCCACAGCTAAGAAGCCTGGTCCGAGCCCAAGGGGTGTTGGCAGATATTGTACCAGTCCTAGGCTCAATGAAACCCGCCAGGCTGCAGGCCTCAGTCCTGAAAACACTTTCTCTAGAGTATTCCAATTGACACCAATGGGACTACTCTGGAGTAAGTGATGTCAGAATTATTCAGTATTCGAAGTGTGTTTAAATCTTTATCTAGTTCTCCCGACAACAGCCCTGTGAGACATGTTTTTATTCCCATCTTACAGAAGTGGAACTGAGGCTGAGAGAAAAGTGACTTGCCCAAGCCCACCCAGTATGTTTATGGCAAAAGACAGGATTAGAACTGCAGTTTTTCAGGTCCAAGGCCAACACCTTATCCACTATGCTGGGGGTCTCCGTTGTGTTTTATATTCATTAGGCTTTTTTGGGGGGGGAGTACAGCTTAAGGCGCTTTTTCATATAAAGTGGCCTCCCAGCATTGCCGCTTGCCAACAAATTTATCCCAATGGACTAGAACTGAGCTCTGTGTGTGTGTGTAGTAGAGAAGGTGTGTGAGTCAAGCATCCCAGATGGGTGCATGACTGAGTGTACACTCCACAGTAGGGATGGTTGTGTATGTGCACACAAGGAAAAGCATATGGGCCCAGCAGAAGCAACATACGTGTGTTTTTCTGCCCAAATATGTGTGCGCTCAGAAGGGCATATAAATAAATATTTATTTATTTATTGGTTTATTCAGTTTTTATCCAACCCTTCGCTTCCAAAAATATAAAAACCATATAAACATAAAACATATATCAACCCCCCCCCCCAAAGACCCTACCCCAGCCCACCCCCAAGAACACCTCTCTGCATGCCCCTGTTGTGCAAACCTCAGGGGCAGTTAGTACTTGCAAGAGGGCGTTTTTAACCAAGCAAGGCAAGGGAGCGCGTGTGTCCACGGCCACCGCGTGGCTCTGCTGCGGGGCACCCACACAGGTGGAGTGCATGAGGAGGGATTCAAACTGGTGGCTCTCAGCATGGCTACCGCAACCACAGAGGCAGCCCCCACGCACTCCCCCTACTATGGGGGGATCTTTACAAGTGACATGTGGGGAACCCAGGCTCCTGGGCAGTTCTTGCAACTCGTAAAGGCTGCGTCCCCTCCCCACGGTGCCTATGGCTGTTTTTAAATGAACCTGGCTGGGAGGTGGATCTGTGTGCACTCCAGTGAATGGGGTAGGGGATGGGGGAGATCAGATGGACCGGGATGGGTGTGCGGTCAGGGTGTGCCTGCACTCATGCACTGCCCCTCTATGCCCCCGCACGGAGAAACAGGGGAAAATCCGGGTTGCTCCATGCGGGGGCATTGTTGGATGGTGTGTGGGTCACGGGAACGCACTGTCACGGGTTTGGGGGTCCGCACCCCCACTTTACTGGGTTTGAGTGACTCAGTTTCCCTTGCACACAGTTCTCTTGAATCAGTTCTCTCTCTGGCTAATTCAAGTGTGCCACAATGAAACTCCTTTGTCACACAAGGGCCCGATCCATCCCATTTACAGACTCTTTACTCTCTGGGTTCGCAAGAGCTTGGGGGCTCTTGTAGCTCGCTTGTGTTCCAATATTAGACACCGCCACTTCTTCATAAAGTTAGAAGTAAGTTTATTGATTACATAAACAAGATAGTTGACACAGAGTGATAACTAGAAATAAAAGGTAAACATAATGCATTCCTAACTAATACGGGTTGAGTTCCTAAATTATGCATCTTACCCTAGCAAGGTCCAGAAGTTCTGGTTTCTCAGTCATAAAGGAAAATGACTGGGCACTTGGCTTAGAGAGCAAAATCCTGTCTCTCAGTTCATGCTTTCCAGCCCAGCTTGTAGCTGGTCTTTCGTATGCAGATGTTCTCGGGCAGCAGCTTTGCAAGAAGAGTCTTTTCCCCCTCTGGGATATCTCTCTTTATATCTCCTGGAGGAAAACTCCTGGTATGTTCTCCAGGCTTCTAGAATTCCCTTTGTTCTCTCATCGGGTTTCTCTGTGTCTGTTTGCACGTAGTCAATGGCTACCTGCATTAGCGTTGTTAATGTCCCTGGTCACTCGTCTGGCCCCCAATACACATTTTGTTATCTCCTTGTATTTCCTGTAGGCTAGTGACATGTGAAAGTCCTAAATCGAGTTGTACAGTTCTCAGAGTCCTAATATGAGTTTTACAGTTCTCAATTTCAACATTACAAACATATGGAACCTTTGACATTACATAGTGTACATGTATAGTAACATTAAATACATGTGAAACCCTTGGCACCACACATTTACCAAACATGTAGTCCCGTGTTACCCGTGTGTGACCCCATGTTTCTCCGTGACACGCACCTCCACCCATGCCGTCTTCAGACAAGCGCCTGGGTCTGTGGAGGTGGGTGGGCATGTCTAGTCTAAAAACAGCCTAGGAGCATTTGCTGGCATGGCTGGCTGCTGCCGTTCATACAAGCATGGTCGCTCATTGCCACGGAGCTATTTGGCTTGCCCCGCACAGAGCACTCTGGATTTCCCAGCAGTGTTCTGTGCGTGGCCATGAGTGGGGTCCCCTGAGGCTCATGGAAGTTGCATCTGGCCGCTCCACCTTCAGACAGGTGGTTGGCTCTGTGTGGCCAGGTGGGGTAGCATCTCCTCTCTGAAAACACCCAGAGGCTGCAATGAAACATAAGGGAAGAGGCAGCCTTTCAGATCCCTGGGGCGCAAGTCATTTACCTCTGCCCCACTCATCTTCCCCAGCGCTGCCTTGTACAATTGGCTGAAATATATTCACTGTGTCATCCTGTTTTCTGCAGTTGCAGTGCCACTGAATCCTAGCAGTTGGGGAATAAATAAGCAGTTCTCCCTCCCTCCTCATCCCCTAGGCCAGCACAATTGCTGGATGCTGATTTATTGCTACTTTAAAGCACAGTGGTGTGTGAGCTGAGCATGCATTAACATCTATTCCAACACCAAGCTCCCCCTCCCCTTTATGTCTGCAATCGTTAAATGTTTCCATTTGCAAACAATCGACTTTCCCTTCTTGCACTGCAAGAGCAAAGAATCGCCTCAGTCATTGTGATGGGAGTGACGACCGTCGTTTTTGCATTCTTAAGAACCAAGCCATTTTACTGCATGGCATTAGCATGGGTTCCCCCATGTGATGCTAATAAGGTGGCAGCAGAGAGGAATCTTGGCAAGAGGCAGACTTGAACTGTTTGATGTAGGATCTTTCTTTTTGAAGCCTTTTTAAGGAAAGGAGGAAAGAGGCACATATAACCCTGATTTGAATACAAAGGACACACACACAAACAATTCATTCTGGGATGATTTCTCAAGCAAAACTCCCTAGCAAAAGCAATAGACAGGGACAACAGTGAGACTGGTAGGAAAAGGTTGTAGGATTGTGTATGTTAACACATTGCACCTGTTTTGGGGTCCAGTATTTCTTCCCTTCTCATTTTTAACATAATCCAGCAAGGCACCACGATAAAAAAAATCAACAGGTTAGATTAGGAATAGGACACTGGGGAGAATACCGGATTTACCGGTATTGGATCTCCCCGGTATCGGATTTACCGGTATCGGCATACCGGATTTTTAACATTGGCCGCTTTACCGTTTTTTTTACATTACGGCCATTGACTTCAATGGCTGCAATGTAAAGAACCCAGTAAAGTGGCCAATGTTAAAAATCTGGTATGCCGATACTGGTAAATATCGGATTATCGGATTAATCCGATACACCTGATTATCGGGTGTTTTGGATGTATCCGATACCGATATTCCCACCCCTAGATGCTATACCAAGGGTGGAAATGACCCTCCCAGGGGCCATTTTGAAAATCAGCACAACCTCTGAGGACGGCTTCATTAACGTTGAGAGTGAGAATGCTCATGGATCTGTCCCCTATCCTTGTGTGCATGGCCTCATCTCTGCTCCCTTATCCAGAGCTCAGCAGGACCAAATCAAGGAACTGGCAAGAGGCCACATAAAAACTATCTGTGGGCCATATTTTCCCCATCCCTGTTCATAGTATAGTGAGAGGGAGAGGTTCCCTAGCTACCCGTGTTCATAAGACAAACTCAGACTCTGTATAATGGAGCTTGTGTGTATAGCATGGAGTAAAATTGAATAGTACGGTCTAGTCTATTGCCTTGTATTCATGGCTGTTACTTGCTTTTTTGGATAGCTTTCTGAATAATATCTACAACCAAAATGGTTATTCACGTATTTGCTTTTCGGGTTTGGGCTGTTTGGTTATTTGAATATTTGTCTATTTATTTTGTCCACTCTGCATGCACAAATAGCCAAAGTAAATGGATATCCAAACACTGGAGAAACCAACTCAAACCCCAGAAATAGATGGACCCAAGTAGTAGTTATTGTCCATTTTGGCAGATACGGTTTTGGCGGATATCAGGCAGAATAACTGGATACCAGATTTGCCATGGATATTCATTTCAACCCAAGTATGCATCAGTTCAAAAAATGTTTCTTTTGTGACAACATTTTGAGACCTAACTATAATTCTGTGACCCTAAATGACAACACAGACATCCCAGTGTATTAAATATTATCATAGGTGTGTCCTCACCCGCAGTTAGCGCGACTCAGTTTGGAAACCTTTGGTCTAGTGGTTGCTGGATCTGGGAGAAGAGTTGTGAGGACTTCATCTCTGTGCACAGGGATTTCTGAAAACCTTTCTTCTGGTGTTGCTTCATGCTCCCTGAATTTCACACTGCTTTGAAGCCAAACTGCCTGAATTCAACGGAATTACACCAACCAAGAATCTGGCCCAGTGAATGTAATTGTGTTTCTCACATGGACGTAACTTTGGGCTAAAGTTTGTGGGAGATGCTGGCCCACATAACACACACACCCCCATATCTCTTAATTGCAAGGGGAACAAATTTGTGGGGGGGGGAAACCCCTCCTCATCCCGTTATATTTATTCCCATGAGTATGCAGTGTAAAACTGATGATCTCTTTATTTTATTTATTTATTCAATATTCTTCTATCCCACCCCCTATTGCTCACCATTTATCTACTCATTTCCTTACTTTTCCATTGCAAGGTTGTCACATTTAATAGTAAGGTTCCATTTATAAATGTGTACCGGATGTTCAAATAAAATCCTAATAAGAGACCATAGAGACTAATAGGGTCAAGATAACCCTGGCTTCCAACCATCTGCAACAGCTTCCACTAAAGTGCTTATAATGGTCTATAAAATATACTACTCATGGCTGTGTGGGCTGACAACCCAAACTGCATTTCATAAGACCAGGGCTGCATCCAGACAAGCAGAAGTGACAAGGGGGTGGAGGGGTGGGGAATTGTGGACAAGTGTACCAGGACACCAAGCTCGAAGGGGGGCTAAAAAACGGCAAGAATTTTCTTACTTACCATACATTAAAACTTGTTGAGTGAAATAACAATTTCAAGTAATGTGTAAAAATGAAGGACCAGCCCAGTCTCCAGAAATTAAGGGGGGATGCTGCGGGTGCTAGGTGAAGAGTCAGTTCCTTAAGCTTGTCTAACTTTATTCAAATGTAGATCCTGCCCTTTAGATGAGTTCAAGTTGTAACGGAGGCCTGTCCCCAAGCACATGATGCAGCACACACACTGAAGCCAAGCATCTCTCCTGTTATTGGCTGCAAATTCATGCTGCTGTGGGCTTCGCCTGGGATTTCTCTCTTCCAGTTTCCACTTCTAGTTTATGGTCAGTCTGTTATTCGGTATTTGGTGAGAATCTTTGGAAATTTTATTCATTTCACTGTGGTAAGATGACCTCTGTTGTGCGTACATACATACACACCTAGAAATCATACGTTACACACACACACTCATCTCTCTATTATATTTACATGTATTCACATGTGCACAAACACACACACATGCTGAGCTCCCTATTATACTCACACATGCACACACACACATCTCCCTGTTACAGACACTGATTTCCATTATGCACCTCCCCGATTAATACACACACACACACACACACTCTGATCTCTCCCGTTACACACACACTGATTGATCTCCATGTTACACACACACACACACACACACACACCCCGATTTCCCTGTCTCACACACACATTCACGTGTAATGCTTCTATACTCACACTGATTGATCTCCCCATTACGTACACACACACACACACACACACACACACACACACACACATTGATCTCCCACGTTTTACACACATACAGGATGATCTCCCCTATTACACACATACTGATCTCTCATGTTACATGCACATACACATTGAACTCTCTCTCTCTCTCTCACACACACACTGATCTCTCCCATTACACACACGCTCAGTAATCTCTCCCATTTTACACAGACACACACACACCCCCTCATTATATATACACATACTGATCTCCCCATTACACACGTGCATGCACACACACACTGATCTCCCTGTTGCACACACAGAGATCTGTTACAGACACACCCAGAATGATCTCCTCCGTTACACATGCATCTCTCCATTATGCATACGCACATGCACAGAGATCTCCCATTACACACGTGCGCAAACACACACACTGATCTTCCCCACTGCACACAATCACGGATCTCCCTGTTACACCCCCCCATCTCCCCTATTATGCACACACACACACGCATCTCTCCTGCTATGCACACATACACACACTAATCTCCCTGTTATGTGTGCACACGCACTGATCTCCCTGTTACACACACACTTGATTCCCCCCATTGCGTGTGCGCACACACACAATTCCCCCATTGCACACACACTCACCGATTTCCTTGCAACGCGTGTGTGCACACACTATTAGGCACACTGATCTCCCATTACACACACACACACACACACATCTCTCCTAGTTCACATACACACACACACATCTCTCCCATTTTACACACTCACAGAGATATCTCTCCCATTTTACACACACACACACTCTGACATCTCTCCCATTTCTCTCTCTCTCTCACACACACACACACCGGGCATTTCTCCCATTTCACACACACAACCACACACACACACACGGGCATCTCTCCCATCTCTCTCTCTCTCTCTCTCTCTCACACACACACACACACCCCTACCTCTCCCATTCCACACACACACACAGACATCTCCCATTTCACACACACACACACACACACTCACCTCTCCCATTTCTCTCTCTCTCTCACACACACACACCTCTCCCATTTCACTCACACACACACACACACACACACTCACCTCTCCCTCTCTCTCTCTCTCTCTCTCACAAACACACACACACACTGACATCTATCTCTCTCTCTCTCTCTCACACACAC
>QEPC01003796.1:5413216-5435778 GCA_003113815.1 Sphenodon punctatus | reverse complement strand
CACACACACACACACTGACATCTCTCTCTCTCTCACACACACACTGACATCTCTCTCTCTCTCTCTCTCTCACACACACACCCCTCCCATTTTACTTACAGTCCCCCCCCACACCGACGTGGCCCAGACCCATTCCGAGCCCCCAGCTGGACCCCCCGCCCCGCACTGGGGGGCTCCGGCCCCGGCCCGTTCCTTGCCTCACTCAGAGCCCGGGGGCCGCTGGACGCACCGGGTTAGATACCGCGGCCAAGGAGCTGGGTGGGAGGAGGCCCAGGCCGCCTGGACCCGCCCAGCCGGGGCCGCTCGCCGTCCGCATTGGCTGCCGCCACGGTGGGTTGTTGTTGCCCTGCTCTGCTGCTCGGGGACACGCCGCCGCCAGGTCCTCCCGGAGCGGCCCGCTCGCTGCTGCCGCTGCCGCTGCTGCTGCTGCTGCACATGGGCGGCTGTCAGGCCGCTGCGCTGGCTACAGCAGAGCAGGAGCAGCTCGGCGCCCATTCCATTCCCGCAAGAAGCCTCCCTCCCTCCGCCAGCGGATCCCGCGCCTGAGCCATGTCTGCTAGAGGTGAGTCTCCCGAGGCTGGGGCTAGATGATGGGAACCTGCTGCCTGTTTGCATCTGGGCTGGGGGCGATTCCCCTTCCCCCTCCCGATGCCGGTCCCAGCCCCTCTCCCGGCAAGAAACTTTGCCGCAGATCGCCCGGCTGAGGGAGAGGCTGATGGACTGGGCTTTGCCTTGACCTTGATGCTTTGGGTTTCTTTGCTGTTGTGCATTCATCCAAGAGGCTACTCCCCTCAATGCGGCCTGCCTGGCTGCGGGGTGGCGGAGCAAGGGGCTTGGGAGAGGGGAAGAGAATGTTTATTTCTCTCCCTGCCTGCTTGGTACCATTTTGCAGCTCTGCTGATGGAAATCTTCCAGCGCTGGGTGCAGTAAGATGTACAACTGCAGAGCATCTCTTAGAGCCAGAGGCGTACCTGGGAAACTGGCTTTTGCCCAGACCCCATTTTGCATTTCTTGGAAGAACTGACAGACTAGAGGTGGGCAGGCAGATGAGCAGTTACGTCTGGGCAGGAGATACTGTTGCCACCTATAACATTTGCAAAGGAACACTTATGAAAAATACATGTTGCAGGGCCTGCATTGACACCTTAGGCACCAGTGCAGGCCCTGCAACATGTATTTTTCATAAGTGTTCCTTAAAAATGGGCATAGGTGGCAACCCTAGAAGATGAACCCAAGGATGGCTTTCTAGTTAATCATAACACAGTAATAATCCCTAGTGTTAATGACATAGAGCAGATCAGCCAATGGGACAACAGACCAAAAACCAAGGAGGGCAGCTGTCTCCTGACCCCATCACCTAAAAGCAAATTTGAGGGACTTGAGTGACATATTTCCTCCTCCCCCATTTTGACTTTTCTGCTCCTAATTCTTATTGGTATTCTTTTAAATGACAATCCCTATTTTACAGGTGTGCTAATAAATAAGCCCTGACTCAGCAGGTTTCACTGTTTGTTGACGCGTGGTGCATGGCATTTAAAGGAAGATGTTGATATTTGAGATTGTGGGTACTTTTTAATTTTTCTTTGCAGCAACGAAAGATCTACGTTTGAAAACCCCCCCAGTAGTGTCTCTGTGTGAAATTGAACGTTTAGGTTTCTTTTGATGAATCCAGACTAGGAAGGAGCAGCCCCACCCAGAGAGAGAGCCAAACTTGCCTCTGCTCTGACTGCTGATTTGGGTTTGCGAATTGATGCAGGCAGAGCGGTCCAGAGGCTGGTGCTTTGGGTCTGCAAAGCTAAGCTTAGTAGGAAAGGGCAGCGGAGGAAACTAGAACAAAAAGTTACAGGTCTCCTGAATCACATCAGAAATAAGTGGAATTAGGAATCTCCACACTTGCCTCAGAGGAAAAAGAAAGTTTGTGATAAGCTGTAGTTCAAAAACACACGACAGATGATTATTATTTTTTTTGCACTGTGTGAACCAGATATGTACATAACAAAACCAGCCTGCCACCACCGAATTGATGCTTGCCATTTACCCACTTGTCCCTCTCTCCTAGTCCTTTGTCGCTGTTCAACGCTGTTACAGAGGCGCACAGACCTTAATTTTGCAAGCTGCTCTGTGTAGGCAGAGTCCTACGTTCTCTTGATTCAAGTGGAGCTTTGCGTGGGTGTAAGGGTCTGTCCATGCAGAATGTCTTGCAAGATTGTAACCAAAGGCTGGCACTGTGGGTAGAATTCTGATCTCACTGAAGTCAGGGACAAAGATCCAGTTAATTTCAGTGGGGGCCAGGGTTTTGTCCCAGGATCTCTTGCGTAACTCTCAAACACCATGCACATTTACGAGGCCAAGGGTGCAGTTTTAGGCATTTTGCTGGTAAACACGGCTGACTAGAGCTGGCCTTACTACAGGGTGACATGGCGCAACTGACCTGGGCACCACTGTGTAATCCTGGCTTTCATCAGAACGGTGCAGGGCCCCTACTGCCTCCCAGCTGACCCCCAAACACGATGACCTCTAGGGTGCTGCAGAGAAGACCACAGAGGAGCGGCCGCCAGGGGCCCCACAGATTATCTTTGCCCTGGGCCCCGCATATTCTAAGGCAGGTCCTGCAGCTGGGGCTTGGTGGAAATTGAACAGGGAAGAAAGACCGTCTATAGTTTTCATCAAGCCTTTGTTCGGAGATGATGGGTTCTGTACTGCTCTCCTACAGCTGGCAAAGGGGAACAGGGAAACCCGTCAGGGGACACTCTGCCCTCCTAAAGATCCTTATTCCCTGGTGGTCAGTTGTCAAACAGGGAGTGCAGCCTGCACCTGACAGAGGCTTTGTGAAAGGGACCAGACTCCTTTCCTGGGGTCAATTCCACCATGTTCTAGATCAGATCACTTAACATGAAACTGACTAGGGGAAGGGGAGGCTTGTCAGTTCCACAATGTAGTTCATTGTGGCGTGGGCTGCCTGACAGCTGACTAGTGTGGATCAGGGAATCACATCCAGGGGACTCCCTGTTCCCCTGCAGATGGGGCCTCCCTATTCACCACTTGTCTGCTGTCAGACAGTGAACCCAGGCAACTAACTGTGACCAGGCTTCCCTTCCCCATGTCAATTGCACCATGTCTCAGCACCTCTTGCCCCCACCTCCCCATCCAGTAGTGCAAGGGGGTCAGGACTTGCTCCTTGGACTGGGAGAAAATGCTGCTGTGCTCCCCAGGGCAGCCCCCAGAGAAATCTGCTTGAATTCACCACCTTAAGCTGACGCTTACTTCTGCCTAGCATTAAAGGCACTGCTGTAATAATGGGTGATACTTGGAGATCATCATGATGTTAAGGTGCAGAGTGTCCAGTTCAGAAGGTAACGAAAGCAATGCTGCTACTTTGGATCAGGGACTATTTCTTAATGGGCTCTGACTATAGTGGGATCCCATTTTATGGTGAAGATATTAGTGATGCTAGAAAACAATTTCACAGTTGGGAAAATGCTGGTCTTGGTAGACTCTGAAAAGAGGGTGGGGTTCTGCTGCATGGGAAGAGGCAGAACTAGGATTTGGGGAGTCGGTGAAGCAGGTCTGCAGTGTTTGCGTTGAGTGCTAGCAGCCATCCGGATTATCCAAGATATTCTCAGAAGGGAGAAGGGTCTGGTACACTTTGAATGAAAAATGAGTAAGATTCATTAGTGGGATCATCTGTAGATTTCATTTTTTTTTAAAAAGCAAAGTATTGAATTTGAATCTATCTCTCTATCATGATTCCTGGCTTCCTATATCCTTACAAAGTTATTATCATGTATGGTTAATTTAGCTGTTGTCTGATATTTGCAAAGGAATTGAGTTTATCTGTAACTAAAAGAATGGAGGTAAATTTTAGCATTAACTCTCTTAGCCCGGCCCCCCCAAAAGAATTGCATTACAGCTGGTGCAAAATAGGTTGTTGGAGCAAAACATGAATAATGCAGTTTTGAGCCTCGCCATTATTTTGTTTACAAAATGGCAAGATATTGAGGTTTTTTTTTACGCTGAGGACATTTCTACTCTTTTTACATCGCCATCATTGACATTGTGTTGAGTGTCTACTTAAAACGATGAAATTCTTGCAAATAGGAGATTTTGATGATTTTTTTAAAATGTCATTTTTGATGCAAAGCAAGTTTGAAATTGCTGATGGAAATGACACTGCTCTTTTTGATCTGCTCAGGTTTACACAAGTTTACTTATGTGAGTAGCTCCTTTTGAAGTCAATAGACTCCACAGTGGGTGTTTTTAAACAAGCAATGTGATGGGGTGTGTGTCTGTGCCGCTGAGTGGAATACCCACGGAGCACCCACTCAGGTGGAATATGTGGGGAGGGATTCTATCGGGCGGCTCCCAGCATGGCTACCCCGGGCACCGTAGATGACTAGTAACTGTCAATAGTGAGGTGGGGGGCACAGGAGTAGTAGTTGGGCAGGGTTTCTACGTGGCTTCTGAAAATCTGGGGGGCATGTGCCCTCCTCCCTCCCCCCCTCCATGGGTTGCCTATGCAGGCCACAGAGGCAAGCTGCCACGCAGTGCCTCTGCCATGGACCATGGGGGAGGGGGAAGCATGCTGGGCTGGCCTTTGCAAAATTGCAATTGACATGTTCCCAGCATGAGCACTGGGAAACCTGGGTTCCCCAGTGCTCCTGGCCACTTCTTGTTACTTACAAGGGCTGCGTCTCCTGTCCACAATGACCACGAGCAGCAGACCAGTCTGCTGGCATGGCTGGCTGCCCTGGTTCTTATGGGCAGGGGCTCTGTGGCCACCCTATGCCATGGACCTATTTGGCCCCACATGGAGCACTCTGGATTTCTCGGCAGTGCTCCGTGAGTAGCCATGAGTGAGTGCTGAGTAGCTTACAGGAGCGCACATCCCCCCCGCTCCACCTTCAGATGGGCAGTCAGATGCGTGTCTCCTGGGTGGCCATGTGGGGTAGCATTGTGTTTAAAAACACCTAGTGAAAGAAGTTGCCCCTGATATTATTGGGACTTTAGTTATTATTATCATTTATAGTGCATGTTCAGAATTCAAGTGCTTTACAATTGATACCTGGTTCAGCCTTGCAAGAACCCTGTGCGAAAGGTCATTATTATTCCCATTTTACAGATGGGGAAATTGAGGTCAAGAGATGCTGACTTGCCCAAGACCATCCAGTGAGTTCATGGCCAAGATGGGAATTGAACCATAGTGTCCCGAAGTCCAAGACCTTATTCATTAGGCTACATTGGCTCTCCTATTTAATGTGAACTGGAACATTTAAAAACTATTTAATCTTTCAAGTGACACACTTAAGCATCAATCCTATACTGAGCACTGTAGATGCTGCTCCATGTCCCTGCACAGAATTTGGGCCACTGACATGGATGCAGGGACCAGTGGATTTTCATATTGTGCCTGCTGTTTTGGGCAGAAAGAGTCAGAGTTTACAGGGATCTTGCAGGTGAACTGAAGGACTCCAGGCAGCTATACTTTCTCCAGGAGCCTGCCCTGCTTGTTCTAACGGGCTTACTTGCCAGTGGCGTAGCAAGGCTGTGGTATGCCCTGGGTTCATGTCCCAAGTATGAGCCCCCCTAAGGGCAAGGCGGTGGGGTCTTCCTAAGTGGCGACCCTCCCAAAAGGGCTCCTCTCCAGTCTCCCCTCTCATGAAGGTGGATGGTGCCACCGTGGGTGTAAACAGAAGAACAGCCCTGCCTCTGCTCTGCCTTGGGAGGCCCATCCGTCTAAAGGCAGGCCACCAGATGTGCAGGCAGAGCTGAGGTGGAGCAGGCTGCTCTAACCCTGCTTGGCGGCGCGGCCTCCAGAACTTCCAGGAGCACCGCCGGCGGAGCGGTTTGCCCAAACCCAAGGCACCGGCCTGGGGCAGAACTTCGGTCCGTCTGCTTGGCGGACGGCTTCTGCGACTCCACTCTTGGTTCGGACATCAGGCTGGAAGGTTGGAGGATCTGGTTTAACTCTAGGTTTTAAGTGTGGAGGGGTTTGGGGTGTGTGTGGATGTGCCACACACACACACACATGAGAGTGGGGGGTATGGGCAGGGGTGGGGAAGGTTGTACCGTGTCCCTCCTGTGGGGTGTGTGTGTGGCGGGTACAGGCATAGGCAGTGTGTCACAACCCTCTTGTGAGTTGGGAGAATATGGGCAGGGGTGTGGAGGGTTGTGCCATGTCCCCCCTGTGAGAGGAGGGCAGTAGGAGCATGTAGGATTTGGCATGATGTTGGGGTGTGTGATGCCATTCACCCCCCTATGTGAGGGGGTACAGGCAGAAGTGGGAGGAAGAAGGGGAGTAGGGTGGGTTTCCTGCCTGCTTCCCTGGCCAGTACCTTGGATATCTGGCTCGGAGTGTGCCCTTCGGCTTTTTGTGGAGCTGGGGAAGGGGGAATCTCCTTGGCAGGGGGGCAGCTGTGGAGCCAATTGGGGTCATGTTGGGCATGGGGAGGTATGGCAGGGGAGGGGAAGGAAATAGCATTATGGGTGCAGGGGTAGGTACCTGATGTTTGTTCCCTTGGCTTCCTCTCCCCCCGTCTTGGGATATTTGGAGGCTGAAGTCAGTGGAGCCTCTGATCTGTCGCTGATGCTGCTTAATGTGAGGTCGGTGGCTAATAAAAGAATCGCCATCCATGATCTCATCCAGGATGAGGCCGCCGGCCTTGTATAAATGACTGAGACTTGACTGGATGAGGCTTCTGGTCCTGTGTTGGCCCAGATGGTGGTGGCCAGGTACTTAGTGCAGCATCAGTGGAGGACTGGAGGGTGGGAGGGGAGGAGGTGTGGGGCAGTGGTCTGTAAAGACAATCTGGTCTATCGAAGGTATCGGGTGACTGACTTGTCTAAAAGAGAGTGAGTCCACCTAGTGTTTGAGGACTGGGATAGATTGGGGATTCTGCTGGTGTACTGACCGCCCCAGTGACTTTGCTGCACAGCTGACTCCTTGACCGCTCTAGCCAAGCTGGTCTCCGAGGTGGTGTTGAGATCTTTCAGACTTATTGTTCTGGGTGATTTCAGCGTACACGCTGAGGCTAGCTTTTCAGGGGCAGAACAGGAGTTCATGGCTGCCATGACAACCATGGGCCTATCCCAGATAATATCTGGCCTGACACGTTCTGCACTGGCCTGGAAACGGGGGTGCTGGTTATTGAGGGTGACTCGCCTGTGGGACTTAGTCGAGGTGGATGGAATGGTGCTTCAGTGCTGCCGTTCTTTCTTGGTTGGGAGATCTCAGACTGCTTTTAAACGAGGGCGCGCTGAAGCGCCTCCCAAACGCCGCATTAAAGGAAAGCCGCCGGAAGTGACGTTCTCCCCGTTGCCGGCGCCGCCGGCGGCTGGAGACACGGGGCTTTGCAGCGGCGCGTTCTTAAGAGTTCAATTATCTGGCTTAAGAACGCGCCGCTCCAAAGCCCCGTGTCTCCAGCCACCGNCGCCGCCGGCAACGGGGAGAACATCACTTCCGGCGGCTTTCCTTTAATGCGGCGTTTGGGAGGCGCTTCAGCGCGCCCTCGTTTAAAAGCAGCCTCAGTGGGTGTTGCTGGGGAATTGTTTGTTGTCTCCCCGGGGCCTCCCGTGTGGGGTCCCACAGGATTCTATTCTGTCCCCACTCCTGTTCAGTGTGTAGATGCAGCCGCTGGGCGGTGTCGTGACGGGGTTTGGGGTATGGTGTCATCAGTATGCTGATGACACCCAGCTCGACCTCATTTTCATCTGACCCAGGCCCGGCAGTCTTGGTGCTCTCTTGGTGTTTGGCAGCTGTGAGGGACTGGGTGAGGATGAGTTGACTGAGGCTGAATCCTGACAAGATGGAGGTGAGGGTGACAGGCAAGGTTGGTGTTCTGGGGGATGGTGGGGACTCCTATTATTGATGGGGTTCGCCCTCCCCTAGTTACACAGGTCCGGGGCCTGGAAGTGCTCCTGGATCCGCAGCTGTGCTTGGGTAGTCAGGTGGCAGCTGTGGCTGGGGGCGCCTTTTGCCAATTACATCTGGTGAGGAGGCTCTAACCCTGTATTCCTAAATCTGATTTTGCCACCATCATCCATGCCCTCATCACCTTGAGACTAGACTACTGTAATGCCCTCTACGTGGGGCTGCCCAAGGTGACAGTCAGGAGGCTGTAGCTAGTGCAGAATGCGGCAGCCCATCTCCTGACAGGGACGGGCCGATATGAACATATTCCTCCAATTCTTTGCACACTGCACTGGCTGCCGATCGTCTTCCAGGCCTGATTCAAGGTGCTGGTGTTAACCTATAAAGCCCTAAACCATCCAGGTCCCACTTATCTGAGGGATCGCCTCACTCCCCGAGTCTTGGGGTGACCTCTGTGGTTGGCCGGTGTTCTTGGTGGCTGCTCCGTTTCTGTGGAACTCCCTCCCAGCGGAGATTTGCCTCTGCCTGGATCTACTCACCTTCCGGTGGCAGTGTAAGACCTGGCTGTTCTGCCAGGCGTTTAGAGGAGGAGACAGGTAGGGTGGGTTGGGATGGTAGATTGAGGAAGGGAAGGGGGGGTGGGTTTATGGGGTTTTATGTCCCTATTTTGTGTTTTATTGGTTGTAAGCTGCCTCGAATTGCCTGAGGCAAGAGGGAGTGAGATAATAAATGCTTATATAAATAAATAAATAAAATAAATGATTGGACCATTTCCTTCTGAAGGCCCAGATCCGGGCAGGGATCCTGTTGGGGTGGTGGACCGGTTAGGATGCTCGGCCCCCAGAGACTAATGGATCCAACTGGATTCCAGAATGCTCTGGGGGATTTACACACTGACCTTGACAGCCTGTCTGTCGATGCCCTGGTTAATTTATGGTATGACATCCAGACCTGGGCCATTGACATGGTGACACCCAGGCGTCTGCTCCCTCCTAGGTAGCAGCAGAGGTCTCCATGGTATACAGAGGATCTGAGGCTGCTAAAGCAAGAGGGTAGGAGTCAGAGTGCAGGTGGTGCTTGATTTGTGTCAAAGGCGACCGACTGCCTCATAGACTGGTTTTGAAGGCCTGTGCCGTGGCTGTGGCAGAGAAAGCTACTTCGCTGCCGCCATAGTGTCTGCAAAGTGCTGTCCAGTGGAGCTTTTCCGGGTGGTGAATAGCTTATTACATCCTGGCTGTCTTCACCCAGAGTGAGAGTCATTGGCTGCCCGTTGTGACGAGTTTGCCACCTACTTTGCAGACAAAGTCGTTCATATTTGGCTCAACTTGGGCACTGCTAGTTTCAGTGCAGAGTCAGAGTTTGGGATTGAGGAGGTTGGGTCTTATCCAGTTTACTTGCATCAGCTTCAATTAGTCTCATGCACCGATGCAGAGGATGTGCTAGGAGGGGTGCGGGCGACCAGTTGTGAATTAGATCCATGCCTGTCCTAGGAGACACTGGGGGCATTGCTGGCTGGATGCCTCCCTTAGGAGGACAGGGGTGGCTAACAGCCTCAAGGCTGTGGTCGTCTGCCCCTCTGTTCAAGAAACCATCTCTTAATGTTGACTCCTCTGCCGGTTATCACCCCATCTCTTATTATTGTTTTCACCCTGTTGTTCAATGAGTGGTTGCCTTGCAGCACCGGGTGCACCTCGAAGCTATCGGTTTTCTGGACCGATGTCCGTCAGATTTTTGTCCTAGGCATGGCATTGAGTCTGTGCTTTGTGGCCTTGGTTGACGAGCTCCGCTTGGAAATTGGCAGGGGAAATTGTACCCTGCTGATTTTGTTAGATCTTTCGGTGGCCTTTGATACTGTTGGCCATGGGGTGTTGTTGACCTGGCTGGGGTGTGTGGGACCGCTCTTGAGTAGTTTTGCACGTTCCTAGCTAGGAGAACCTGTATTAAAGGGGAGGTTTGGCCACCCTACCTCCCAGGCTGGCGCTAACCCTTCTTTAAAGGCCACCTGACCCTGCCTCACATGGCACTCAGAAAAAGGGTGTGGTTATGACAGAATGGGGTTTGTCCCCCCCTTTGCACCATTCTTTTCTGACATGTACACATCCAGAGTAGGAGGGAGCCAGGGGGGTGGGACCGTACCCCCTTGCACTCTCTTCCTGGCACCCATTTCTGTTAGGTAGGGCTTAATTTGTAGGGGGGGGGGGGCTTACCAGGGCTCAGCACCGGCAATTCAATTGGATGGCGGGGGGGGGAGGAGTGAGCTCTTAAAATTCTTCCCAGTAGGAGCGTGCATCCAGAAATGTGAAAGACCAGGAAAAGATCAATATTGGCCATTTCCAGTTTGTCGATGATACCCAGAAAAATTCTGGATGGCTTAAGTGGCTTTCATTTTTCCTGCCCCACCCCCTGAGCTATAGATTAAATCTCAAAACCTGTTTTTATATATTCAGTGGTAGAGAAGCATGTTAGTGTAGTGGATGTGTTGCTAGTTGGAAACTAGGATTCATTTCCCTGCTGGGTAGGGAGGCGTGGCTTCTGGAGCAGGGGGCGTGGCTTATATATACACACACACCAGCACCTCAGTGATAAGTTATGATGATGATAGTAACCATGTCATATATATAGCACACCCCACGAAACAGCACTTGGGTTCTTTTACAAGCAATACAATAACTCCAAAGCCATTTTAAAAGGGGAAGGTAAAGGGGGGAGGAAAAAATACATTATGTACCCAGTGCCCAACATGAAGCGTAATTGTTTATAACACATTGGAAGGTCCCTGGATGGAGGATATTAAATTATCTCCAGGTACTATATTCTGTTACGCTCTACTTGTTCATGCTATCTCGAATTGCTTGAAATACGTCAAAAGCACTTGTCCTCATGGAGAGTGAAATTCATGGAAAATTAAGGTTTCACAAAGTGGCTGAGATAGATTTGTCTTTGCAGCACTTTTAATGATTATTAATGGAGAGCCTCAGGCCCAGGGGCCAAATATAACCTGCAGCTAGTTCTTGTGTGGCCCCTTTCCAGTTCCTCGATCTGGACCATGAATCCTGTTCCTTCCCCGAAGCACTGAAAGACTGAGCTCAGGATAAGGGAGCAGAGATGAGGGCACGCACACAAGGGTAGGAGACAGATCCATGGCACAGATCCATGCTCTCCTTTTCCTCGGCGCACCCCTACCCCCAACTTTTATGCAGCCCCCGAAGATAGTACTCCTTTTCAAAGTGGCCCCGCGGAAGGAAAAGGTTTCTCACCCCTGGTTTATATCATACCAGCAATGTGCCTGGTGCTGCTGGACAGTCGAGGTTAGAGACTAGACGAAGATAGCATGGTTCAGTCAATCCACTTTCTCATGTTTGGATAAAGCAGAAAGTTTACCGGACTTCTAAAAAGATTCCGTAAGAGTCGGCACGATACATTTTCATCTGAAGTGTCCTCTGAATCTTCTCGAGGAGGTCTAAATTACTAAAAATTGCGATTTGTCATCAGATATTGCCTTAACCGCTGTGGCCTAACGAGGAGGACAGGTAAGTATTCCTAGAGCCTTTTAAAATGGGATAGAAGCACTAGCCATATCTGGTATGAAGCAGTGTGTCCGCTTCATACATGGGACAGGTTGTGGTATAACCACACTTGTGTTTGTTAGTATTTGTTGGTATTTTTTCCTTAAACCACAAGTCATTTCCTGGAGTTTGGTATTACATTTTGTGTCGCACCCTTTGGCCATTTTTAGACGAGACGCTAACATGCAGGTCCACCCAGCAGAAATGTGTGCAAGTGCCTGTCTAAAAGTGGCGGTGGGTGGGCGTGCACTCCCATGTCCCATGCACCTCCACATGCAGCACCGGTGGAAGAGCCAGACTGCTCCGTGCGGAGGCATGGGTGAGCGGTGTGTTGGCCTTTGTCATAATAATAATAAACTTAAGAACAACAGCACATTGATAGAAGAGTAATTGTTACATAATACAAAAATGGCAGCCAGTATGATTCAGAGGATAGCACGCTGGACTCTGAACTGCGTTCCTGTTCTTTCCTCACTGGGTGACCTTTCACAAGGTCCAGGGCTCGGGGTGGTTGCCCCATGCCCCAGTCCTGGGAGGGGCCCACATTCGGGGTCCCCAGCTCCCAGCCTGATGGTGGCCCCATGCGGGGCCCCCCTGGCCGACTGACCGGTCAGTCCACATCTCCCTGGGCCCTGACAGGCAGCGAAGGGCGGGGAGGCCCACGGAGTGAAGGAGAGGCAGTGGCCCTGCCTCTCCCACACTCCGTGCCCCCCCCCCCTCTCCCACCTGTCAGTCTCTCGGCCAGGGGAAATGTGGGAGAGGCGGGGCCTCTGCCTCTCCCTCATTCCCCCTGGCTGAGACAGCCAGGTAGCGGGGGGAGGGGCAGCCGCCAGCGGAAGTAAGGGAGAGGCAGAGGCTCCGCCTCTCCCACACTCCCTGCAACTTCTGGTGGCGGCAGGCGATGGCGGCAGATTTAATTTGCTGCTGCTGTGCCTGCCATTGCTGGAGCTCGCCGCAGGGAGCTGCCCCAGTGAGCGGGCCCGGTGCGGGGCTCAGGACGGCGAGGGGCGGATGCGGAAGCCAAGGTAAGTGTCCCTCCACCCGTCCTTGAACCCATGCCCAGGTGGCGCCCCCCCGTGGGAGCGCCCCCTGGGCCAGGAGCGCCCCCTGGACCGGGGAGCGCCTCTAGGCCTACTGGCAGGAGACTGGACCTCGCATTTCTCCCCTGCCCTGGGCCCCGCAGATACTAAGGCCGGCCCTGGTAAGGTCACAGGGTGACCTTCAGCAAGCGCTTTACGTGGGAGGCAACCAGGAATGAGGTGTCTAAAGCATGAATATTGGATGATCTTTTTGTCTCTCTCCTGAAAGAGGGACAGTAGGATTCAGCACCCAAAGAGGTACTGTCCCTCGTAAGTAGGGATGATTGGGAGGTGTGCTGCCAGGCTGAGGGAGAAACCAAATGAGACTCTCCAAGTTGTGTTGAGACCTGAGTTCTCTTTCCCTTTATTTCATCCAACTCCACTTTCCAGTTTACAGTCCACCCCTTTGGAAGGCTGCATCCCAGACAGCATCCTCTGAATGAAGAGGAGTATGGACTGATCCACCTTTCTCGGTGGAAATCCTCCAAGAAGTTGCATTGGATGGCAATTGTAAATATAACAAACCTGAGAAAATCACTCGCAAAAGCCCTGCTGAAAAGAACAGGTCGCACTCAGAGATAACGAATTTGTTGAATTCAAGGGGTAAAATTCAATGGGGTGGTGATGGTGAGCACGGGGACAAGGAGGCAAGGGCTTGTGACCTGAGCAGGTGCTGGGGTGGGGAGTCAGGGCTTAGCAGACCCTGCCTACCTGTAGAGTGCCTCAGTGAGCTTGTAGACCCTACCTCCATGTCCTGCCACACATTCAGGTAAGCCCTTGACTCCCCATCCTAGTGTGCCCCATCTCCCTGCCCCTTTACCCTGGGGATCCTGGCCTCTCCACCCCCATCTGGTCCGCAGGTTGGGACTTCATCATACCGGCCAGCTACAGGGACAATATGCAGAAGGAAGGACGGCCCTGATTGGATAGATTCGTTAGTTGTCACTTTGCTACGTGGTACATATACAATTAAAATTAGGGGCTCTCCAGTGCCCCAATAGATCATTTGTTTTCATGGAGAAGGAGAGTGATGTATTGGCCTTTAAAATAGTTCTGCAGGGTTGTTTGTTTCTTTCCTACCCTCCTCCTTTTATCTTCACTTCCAGTTTGTTTATAGGTTCTTTGGTCGCACTTAAATATGTGAGATTAATAAGAATTAGACTTAAATGACTAGGGAAGGGAGTCGAGTGGCAACAATAAGAGGAAACCCGGAACAATGAGGTAAAAATCTATTTTGAATGCGGAGCTTTGAATAGAACGGCACAGAAGGAAAATAAGCATCAGATTATAGATGGGAAGACGGAGAAAATTGCTTTGAGAAGTTGAGCAAAAAAATACCAGACGCTGGCATGTGGTTCGCAATCTCTGAAATGAATCTGCTTGGGGTATGTTGGGTTTGTGTGCGTGTGTGTGTGTGTGCTTGTTTGCCTTTTAATTTGTTTTTGGCTTTCAATTGCTTTGAATTGAGTCAACAGCTTTTTATTTTGAAAAACAACAACAACAAAAAAACAGAGATCAGGAAAAATAAATGAAAATGGAAACCGCCAGTGGTTAATTCCTATAATTTCTTAAGTGCCCCATTGGTTTTGCAGCATGTTTCTGAAGGCACAGAGAAAGGCAGAGATGAAAGTATTCATAAAATCCTGAGACCTGACCAGATCTAGTGTTGATGTTTGTGGATCACTCTGGGGTGACTTTACACAATTTCTAGGGTGACTTTCTGGACAGCGAGACAGCACAGATTCCTTTAGCATTCTAGAGTGATGGACCAGTGTACTGTAATATTGTGGTGGCATATTGTAACGTTATTTAGAAAGGGGCTTTTACCCACCTGGAACAGGCTTTCCCAAACTCACTTCCTGCATAGGGGTCCGTGCCTCAGATTCTTAGCAGGCTCCAACTCGGAGTTCTCTTAGGTTGACAGGTGTGAGGTCCCACCTGGCTTGAATATTGAGAGACTCCGCAGCAGCACTTCTCCAGGGGCATTAGATGCTTACCCTTCAAGCAACACACCCCTGTCTCCCATTGGAGCTTAAAAGGAGCATGACAGGAAACGGAATCTGTCTGAGTAACCTGAAGACTGCACTGACTTCAGCTCCAGATCTCTTGCGTCCTTGTCCCTTGTCCCCCAGTCTTGCTGTTCCCTGATGGACTCTCTGGAATTGACTCTGCTTTGACCCTCTGACACATATGCAAATTTTAAAGGAAAACTTATGAAAAATTCATGTTGCAGGCCCTGGATTGTAATGCATTGGACCTCCTGCAACCTGGGTGGACCAGGCTCTGACTACACCCCTGGATAATACAATCTTTCTCGCCTTTAAAGTGTGTCTGCGTGATCACTGCCACTGGAGCTGACTTGGGACCTCCCGATCAACATTGGGACAAGCCTGACCTACTTTTTAACATTACACCCCCCCAGGAACTGCTAAGGCACAGACGACCAAGGATTGAGCCCTTTGGCTGCTGTGGCGCTCAGGAAAGGGGGGGTGTCCAGTAAGCGCACAAGTGGGGAAATTTAGTCGTGGTTGGCCTGGTGGCGCTCAGGGGGACAGTCAGATAGAGGGGCACTCTAGAATCCCCGTTACGCTGATCTACCTTCTTCTGACCCTGGCTGGGCTCCTGACAACAGCTGGCAGTGTCCCCCAGTGGCCATTGCGGTGCTGAGTGACCTGACCCCAAGCCAGCCCCTGAAAAAATAGATTCCTAGCCACCTGCTTGCTATCGGGCTCTGCCCAGCTGTGGCATCAAATGCATAAACTCAAACCCAACCATATTGTTTTATCAATACAGATTTTGTCACACTCTTGCATCCCTTTTTTCCAGGAATCACCTTCCTGGTATATCCCCAAACCCCACACCCTCCCAGGCCAGAGACAGTACTTTCTTCCAGCAAGGGTTCCCTGATGGCCCTCTTGCAACAAGCTGGTTTTTTAATTTTCCCCAGTGGTCAACTGACTTCCCCAGGCTCAGCTGACCCACATCGCCCTCCATCCACTCCAGCTGGGGAGCATTAGCTGGTGAGAAGCAGGGAGCTGAGCTCATTAACCCTTGCAGGGCCAGCTTACCCTGCTACTCCACCCTTTAGAGAGCTGGCTTCAATAATGGCCCAGTCCTTCCCACACGGTTGAGCTATTTGCCTTTAGGGAGGTTGGACCAGATGGGTTCCTCGTAATGTATCGCCACCCCTTTCTACAGGACCATTCTTTTAGCTACCATCGCATCAGAAAGTTGCTCTCCTGCTATGCCATTCGACTGACTTATGTGTGTGTGGTACCCATGATCTTACAGTTTTGTAGGTACACTGCAGCTTTAAGAGGTCACCTGCATTCAGTCTTTGCTGGATACTACATACAGTGTTTTTTAAAAAAGGTCTGCAGTGTGTGTAGAAGACCTGCTGACATTCGGGTAAGACGGACTAGAGGATTTGGAGGCTTCTGTCATGTACCTATACTGTTGCTGTAGGAGTGGTATTGCATGGGTAACTGTGATTAGGATTGCTGCCTTCTGGGCACTTTGACACGGAAAAGAGTAAGGATTAAGGCCAAAAGGGGCGAAGCAAAGGGTCTCTCCCACTGTTTTCTGATGTGACTCACAACATCATGATGCTCCGAAAGTGGATGGGGGCCACGTCAGAAAATTGGAAGAGCAAAGGAGCTCTCCTGACTAGAGCAGAAACAGGTACACCCGCCAAATTTGCAGTACCTAATTCGACTTGAGAACTTCGGGTACTTTTTGGGACCTGGAATGGTGTCCGATCGGGTACCTGAAATACCAGTTTTGTCCCAACGTTTTGACTTCTGGTCCCTCATTTTTGACTTACAGTCTCAGATTGTGAAAATGTATTCAGGTATTTTGGGGGCTTTGGGGTTATTTGGGGTATTCAAGACCTGGAACTTCATCCTATTGGCTATCTACGCATAGATGCCATCCACTGTTTGGGGATCCCACCATTGTGCCGAAAGTCAGCATGCGATTAGGCCTTTGCTGTTGTGGGCCCCTCAATGTGGAACTCGCTCCTTCCAGATTGTCGTATTAGTTGCTCCCTCCTTACTGTCAAAACTTTTTTTGTTTTCTAGGTGCTTTTAGAGGATCCGATGCTGGTTTCCCCTTTATGTACTTTCCCCCATTCTCCTTTTTACCTTCCCCTTTTAAATGATTTTAAATTGATTTTATATGAATTTTAAGTTAAGGTGTTCATTTTGTATTTTAAATGTGGCAAAGAATTCGAGTGCCATCTGGCAGAGGGGTGCTGTATAGATAAAAATATTATTATCAATCATTATTTATTATTATTATTATTATTGAAGAACCAGAAAACGGAAATTTTGTTTTTTTGGGTGCCTGAACAGTACCAGATACCCAAAATGGTATGGCATGGACCGTGACTCAGGTAGTAGAGCACACGCTTTGCATGTATAAAGTCCCTCCCATGTTCAATCCCCAGCATCTCCGATTCAGGATCACTCGCCTCTGCTGGAGACTCTGGAGAGCTGGATTTGAAACCCTGCTGCTGTGTCAGGTTGTGACAATACTGGGCTAAGATGGACCATTGGTCTGACTTAGTTAAGCAGCTCATACAAAAAAAATGTGGGTTATTATTACCCACAGGTACCAAATTCCTGACTCCTTTCTGATATGCCCCACCCCGGTGCCTCGGGTAACCCAAGGAAACAGAGCATCATAGCCTGGAGTCTCTGCTTCAGACTTGAAGGGCAGATGATTCAGTGAGGGATGATGTTATCAGAAGACGGAAAAGACAGAATTTCATCTATTGAAAGAGAGAGGAAAAGGAAAAGCAGCCTGTTTGTCTCTAAATGTACGCTTGTACATTTAGCTATTTCAAGGAAAGTGAGGGAAAATATTGTAAAGTATTGAGGTTTGGATTTAGCTAAACATATGACTCATAACGTTTGGTGAAATGTTTTGTTGAATCAGGATCTGAAGACTAGAGCTGGAATGAGTACGCCCCAAAATGGGTACACCTGTCAAATTTCTGCTACCTGAATTAACTCAAAAATATTAAGTATGAATTGGTACCCAATTTAGGTACCCAGTGTTCCGGAATGCCTACTTCAGGTTCTGATTTTTGGGTTTTATGTTCTGAGTTTTTGATCAGTAACTGGAAAAGTAGTAAATCAGCACTAGAAATTGCTGATTTAGGGGTAGCCTGTCAAATATCTGACATGGTACTTGAAAATGTGAGTAATACATTTTTGGGGTATTGCAAATTAGGTACTTATGTTAGCTCTACAAGTGAAGACATAATGCTAATCTGTAGCAAAATACACTTTTACTAGCTTGAAACTGTTTTTAAAGATCAGCACATCCCTTGCCAACTTTTGTGGTGAGTTAGCCCTTTACGGTGATGGGGCAGCGGCACTCCCACGAGGAGAAGATGCAGCAGGGGAAGGAGGCCGGCGGCGTCACAACTTCCGGTGCGAGTGGGGTTCTACCGCAACAATACTTGTGAGTGACAGGGCTCAAAAATCTAGCCCTGTCTCTCGCGAATATTGTCGCGATAGAACCCTGTTGTGACGCCGCCGGCCTCCTTCCCCCGCTGCATCTTCTCCTCGCGGGAGTGCCGCTGCCACCCGCCGTATGGTGTGAATGTGGTATCATTTTTTTCCATCTCACACTTGAACTTTTCTTTTGGTACACCATGGTTTGAAGCAATCTTCTGCAAGCACGTTGAAGGATGTAAGTAGCTGAAGCGTGACAGTCACTGACTAGATTTCTTTTCTGTTTATGGGTTTGATTTTGCTGCTTTCTTTACAAAGGAAGAAAGAGAAACTGTTTGTAGAACCTCGGGAAAACTGTAATATGTAGGCAGCAGAAATGTTTGCAGGATGACAGTCACAACAATGGGGCTGATCCTGTGCCCCGCGCGCGCTGTGTGCAACTCGCACATGTGCAGATGTGCACAAGCGGTGTGCATGTCCATTGAGAGCACATCGTGCGGTGTGGAATCTGCGTGGGAGCCACACGGATCCCGCTTGGGATTGCGGCCGCTGTCAGCTAGGTTACACAGTATATAAAACACAGGCAGTGATTGTGCCAGTATATCCAGTGCTAGCTAGGCCTCAGCACTGAGCATTTTGTCTAGTTTGGGGGAACCCATTTTAAGAAGGATGTAGAGAAGTTGAAGGGAGATCGGAGGAGAGGAGTGCGTTTAGAACAGAGCTGTGCATTCAGGTTTGGATAAAACACAAATAAACACACTTCTTTTTGGGTTTGAAACCTAAATAATGGCCTGCAATTTTCGGGTCTGTGTTAGTGTGCTTTGTGCCTCTCAGTTTCTGCTTCTAATGTGATGTTTTTAGTTGTTGGTCCAGCAGTCTGAGCATCTTTCAGGTTTCATGGGATGTTGGTAAGGGAAGAGTTCATCCTCAACATTGGTGATTTATAGTAATGATTTGTGTTTTGATTTAGGTTTACTTTTGATTTTTCAGTGGTTTGGGAGCTTGGCCTGTTTCTATAGGCAGCTGGAGGTGGCACTGCGCTCAGGGAACCAGGTCCTCATGTTGAGTGAATGACACAACCAAGTAGGGTCCCCCTGTCTGGGATGGGGCGAGAGCATGGGCTCCCCATGCCTGGTGCTCAGGGGCTTGCTGTTATCACTGTCCTTTACTGTTCATTGTAGATTCAGCACCTGCTACACACTAAGGGCTGCACCCCCCTTCACTCACTCACGCACACACTCACGCACACACACACACACACCCTACGCTGCACCTCTGCCCATGCTTGCTTCCCATCCAACTGTAGCAGCTACCAGATTTCTCTCCTTAAAACAGGCCCTGAAATTTTGAGCCACAAAAACCCACAAAAATTGGCACTGAAACCAGAATAGAAATCAGCAATGCAAAATTTGCCCTCCCGTGCACATCCCTAGTTTAGTATACAAGCCAAAAGTGGAGAACTTGAAGGAACTCGGTGTGACTAACTGATGAAGAAAGACTGACTTAGGACTTAAGTTTTCAAATTTTTGAAAGGCTCTCATGGGGAAGTTGGAGAAGTGTTGTTCTCTCTTGCTATCTAAGATAGGGCAAGAGGCAGTCGGTTCAGACTAAAGAAAGGCAGTTATAGATTAAACCTCTGGGGAAACTTCTTGACACTCTCACTCTCTCTCTAAGGCCGCATTTGCACCTGCGGTGATGCTGGTGGCAGAGGAAAGACGCAGCAGCGGGAAGGAGCTGGATGGCAGAAGTAGAGCTGGTGCGAATGGGGATCTGCTGTGGCTTCTCTCGTGCATGTCACGGCAGGATTTTGTGCCCTGACATCCGCGAGGGAAGCTGTGGCAGATCCCCATTTGCACCGGCTCTTCTGCTATCTGGTTCCTCCATGCTGCCGTGTCTTCCCTTGCGGGTCTCGAGGCTGCCGCCGCGTGTCAAGTGTGAATATGGCCTAAGTTAGGCAATAGAACAAGCTGCATAGGGAAGTTGAGGAGTCTCCTTCACTGGAATTTTCTACGACGTGGTCAGCTAAACATATGTCTGGGATGGTTTAGTTATGGCAAATCCTATAACTGTAAAAGGAGATGGACTAGATACTCTTTGAAGCCCTTTTATCTGTGTGATTTGAAATTGTCTTTGATCTAGTAGTAGCACTTTAAGGATCTTAGCTTTATTGTTTTAACTATTTATTTATTTTAAAAACGTATTACCCCACCCCCTCCTGCCACAGGCAGCTCGGGGTGACTTACAACAATAAAAAAACAATTAAAACAGTGAAAACAATCATAAAAGGAGAAAGCAGAGAAAACAAACCCCCGTCCCCTCCCCCCCCCCCCCAATCTCCCTCGCCAAACGCCTGGCGGAACAGCCAGGTCTTGCAACGTTTCCAAAAAGAGGGGAGGTCCAGGGCCAGTCGGGCCCCAACCAGAAGGGAGTTCCATAGGCGCGGCGCAGTGCGGCCACCGGGAACGCCCTCTCCTGCGTGGCCACCCGAGAAACTTGGGGGACCTCGAGCAGGGCATCCCCGGACGACCGCAGGGGCCGATCCAGGACACGGGGAGTGAGGTGTTCTCGCAGATAGGCAGGGCCCAGACCGTTTAGGGCTTTATAGGTTTTAACCAACACCTTGAATCGGGCCCGGAAAACCACCGGCAGCCAGTGCAGAGAGCGGAGCACTGGTGTAATATGCTCCCGGCGGCCCAGTCCCACTAGGAGACGGGCCGCCGCATTCTGCACCAGCTGTAATTTCCGAGCCGTCACCATGGGTAGCCCTATGTAGAGCGTGTTACAGTAGTCTAGTCGAGAGGTGATGAAAGCATGGATGACTGTGGCCAGGGCAGAGTCTGAAACAAACGTCCAAAGCCATCGCACCAGATGCAACTGGTGGAAAGCACTCCTCGCCACAGCCTCCACCTGGAGATCCAGGCGGAGCTGCGCATCGAGGAGCACCCCTAGACTCTGTACCTGGGAGGTCAATGGAGAACACCCCATCAATGATGGGGGTCACCAATTCCATCGCCTTACCCATTAACATCACCTCCGTCTTGTCAGGATTCAGCTGCAGTCGATTAGCCCTCATCCAATCCCTTACAGCTGCCAGGCACTGAGTAAGCACCGAGACTGCTGGACCTGGGTCTGTTGAAAAAGAGAGGTACAGTTGAGTGTCATCAGCATATTGATGACCTAATCACCTCGCCAAGCGGCTGCATATACATGTTGAACAGGAGAGGGGACAGAACAGAACCCTGCAGAACTCCACACGAGAGGTCTCAGTATGATGAAAAACAATCCCCAAGAACCACCCGCTGGGTTCTTCCGGTCAGGAACAAACGGAACCATTCAAGAACAGTCCCACCCACTCCTGCACAGTCCTGCAGGCGGGTCACCAACATCTCATGATCAACGGTATCAAACGCAGTCTACAGATCTAACAGGATCAGCAGGGTCGAGCGACCCCGATCCATATCTCGGTGCAGGTCATCTACCAAAGCCACAAGCGCAGTCTTGGTGCTATAACCCGGACGAAAGCCAGACTGAGAGGGATCAAGAAAACCGATGCGATCAAGATGCCCTTGCAGCTGCCGAGCCACTACCGTTCAGTATCCTTAGAGACAGGCCGATAGCTGGCAGGGGAGCCAGCGTCAAGCAATGGTTTCTTGAGCAGAGGTCGCACCACAGCCCGGCGCTCTGCCCTCCCACAGGGAAGCGTTGACCACCCCAGCCAGCAACAGCCCCATTGTCTCCCGGCAGATCTTAACGAGCCAGGACGGGCAAGGATCTAATTCACAAGAAGTGGCCCTGACTGCCCCAAGAACATCCACCGCATTGGCGGGTGTCACCGACTGAAACTGATCCCAGAAAACTCGACATGACGGGACTTCCATAATCTCTGGTTCCCCTAGTGTAATAAATGCTGCGTCGAAATCGTGATGAATGCGAGTGATTTTGTCCACAAAATAATCCACAAACATGTCACCGCGGGCAGTAAATGACTCCACTCCATGGTTGAGGGAGGCTGGACTGACCAGCCCCTGCACTACCTGGAACACCTCCACTGGACGGGATTTTGCGGACGCTATGAGGGCAGGAAAGAACTCCCTCTTTGCTGCCTGCGTAGCCACGGCATCGGCTTGTAAACTGGCAGCGTGCGAATGGCGCCACCGTCGCTCCAACCGCCGCCCATCTTGCTTCAGGAACCGCAGCTCCTCAGAAAACCAAGGAGGTCTGCAGACGCCTAGGAGCCATCTGATCAATGGCCTCCACCAGCAAGGTGTTCCAGAGCACCCTGCCCCCACCCTGCTCCCACACCCTGAGGGTCCCCCCACCCTGCTCCCACCCCCGAGGGTCCCCCACCCCTGAGGGTCCCCCACCCTGCTTCCCCCCAACCTGAGGGTCCCCCCACGCTGCTCCCACCCCCTCAAGGGTGGGATCTTTAGATGTGTGTTCACAATGCTGAAAATGGGATGCTTTTAAAATCCCGAGATGTAGCTGTGAGTCTGGCGATCTTTAGGTGTGTGGTCGCATTAATGCTGGAAATGGGATGCTTTTAAAATCCCGAGATGTAGCTGTGAGTCTGGCGATCTTTAGGTGTGTG
>QEPC01003796.1:5375753-5413006 GCA_003113815.1 Sphenodon punctatus | reverse complement strand
TGTGTGTGTGTGTCTTTGCTAAAACTGCTTGTAAGTGAGGTTTAAGGTTGTCTGCCTGCTTTTAAACCTGGCAGAGGAGGTGATTATAACCTGCCTAACCTAACCGAAATTGCTTGATTTAAGTAATGTAATGTCCATCCAACATTAACCCTTGGAACTCCTTGCTGCTGGGTTATGCCGCCTGCCGTTGCCCTGGCTCCGCCTGCTGTTGCCCTGGCTCCGCCTACCATTGCCCACCGGCCTTACTGCCCCTCCAACCTCAAGACACACCAGCCGCCCCTGCTGGAACCGTTCCGGTTCCATCATCCTCCGGGGGCGAACCATCCGAATCGGCTCAACACCCTTCTGGGGGCAGATGTGCACTAGGAGCGAGGTCCGCGGGAGGTAATGGTCTGTCCATGACAAGGGCACAGCTGATATCTCCCTCACGAATGGAGTACCTGCTTCAAGGCCGGTGCAAAACACAAGGTCCAAGGTGTGTCCTCCCTGATGTGTCGGGCCGATAACCATCTGGGCAGGCTCATGGTTGTCATGGTGGCCATGAACTCACGCTCAGCTGCCCCAAGGGCGGCACCAGCATGAATGTTGAGGTCCCCACAAGACAATTGTCTTTGGGGATCGTAACACCACCCCCGACACCACCTCTGCCAGAGCATGCAGGGAGGCCGCTGCACAGGTAGGTGCACGGTATACCAGCAGCACTCCCAAACTGTCCCCTGCCAAATCAAGCACAAGATGGAGACTATGTCCTTGCAATCACTATTCACTGCAATGGGAACGTTGCAGGAGTAAAGGCTGTGGGATCCAGCTGCTCAGAGAAATGAGATTGCTGTAGTTACTGTGTTTAGGAAGCTGATCTTTTCTTGACTTTGCATCAGGCTGCTTTGTAACTTCCGTGACTAAGACGGAGGTCAGCACAGCTACTGTTTCATTCTGTGGTTTTCCTTTAACTCATGATGAAAGGTTCCAATATATATTTGGCATCTGAAGTCCAGGATGTGTGTCTAGCCAAGTTAGAAAAGGACATGAAACTTCGTTAACTATCAAGGGCTGGAAGAGAAGGAAAAGATACTGCTATGGAAAATTGTGTGTGGGAACTCTGGTTCCGTCCATCTTCTTACACATGCGTGTTTGTTTGTGCTTTCTCTCATGTTGCTGCGGGTGCTGTTCCACCAGATGCTTGCATTGCTTGGGGCACCCTGACCAGGAGGACACATCCTCTGACCTCTTAGCCAATAGCCATTAATAGACCTATCCTCCATGAAATCCTGAAGCTATTAGCTCCGTTTGGTTCAGTAGGTCTATTCCCACTCTTAGCTAGGGCTGGTTCAAAAAAAGCCATTTCGATTTCATGGAAAAGTTCCATGAAATCGAAATGGTTCTCAAGATTCCAGTCAGAATTCTGACTAATTTTTTTTCTCTTTAAATTCTAACTGGGCCATTTTGTGCAAGTGCAGAAGGCCATTTCTCCATGTTTGGTCCAATTGGCACTCGGTCCAAACAAAACGCCCAGTTCTAACGGAATCAGAACTGGGACGAAATGTTTCGATTGGAATTCTGACTGGACTATTTTATGCATGAGCAAAAGGTTCCCCCCCCCCCAGGCCAATCTGAACTCGGATCAAAGAAAACACCCAGTTCTGACAGAATTGGAACCAGTCCAAAACTTTATTTTCAGCCCTACTATTAGTGGTCAGTGTAGCTTAGTGGATGAAGTGGTGGACTTGGACCTGTAAAACAAGGGTTTAAATCCCATCTTAGCAATCGTTTTGCTAGACGGCCTTGGGCAAGTCTCTCTCTCAGCCTCAACTCTCCACCTGTAAAATGGGAATAATAATGCCCTACCTTACAGGGTTATTAAGGCTTGTAAAGCACTTTGAACACTCAAAGTGCTAGATAAATAAGTAATAACAATATTCCAAAGTACACAGCGTTGGGTTTGCAGCCCTGGTAAGCAGTAGTGGATTTTGATATACCAGCTGCCTCCCTTTTGTCAGATTTTAATACCATAATACGACATAAACCTTGAAAAACGGAGAGAAAAATTTGATGATTAGGATTTAAAGACTCCTGAGGACTTGAACTGATATAACCTCAGTCCAGAAAGCTGTGGCAGCATCATTCCCTCCCCCCCTCCCCAGTTTTGGTATTTGAGAAAAAGGAGAGAATGTTTCATGACTGTGTGACTCACATGGACAGTTACAGGGGTGGAGCCACATCCCATCCCTTTCTGACATAACTTCACCCCTAATGGAGCATCATATCATCATGACATGCCATAGGAGCAGGGCCACGTCGGAATGTGGGCAGGAAAATCCCTGTGGAAACTCCAGTTTCTTAGAGGTGTCCTCGTCTGACCCAGAGAAATCAGGGCTTCTTCTGGAGCTGGGAGACTCTTAGGCCACATTCCAATGAACTGAGGTAAAACTGAAGTAACTACTTTTGATTTAATTAACTCAAAGTAACTGCTTCAGTTTACACTTTCATCTGAATGCTAATGAAGTGAAGTACTTGTTTTAATTAAATAAAAATAACTACTCCCCTTCAGTAGCATTCCGAGGAACGGTGTAGGGGTGGGAATTCCGGTTCTCCCGAGATCCGATATTGCCGGTATTTGGGTGTATTGGCTTAATCCGATAAATCCGATATTTACCTGTACCGGCATACCCGATTTTTAACATTGGCCGCGGTACTGGATTTTTTACATTGTGGCCATTGAAGTCAATAGCTGCAATGTAAAAATCCGGTACCGTGGCCAATGTTAAAAATCCAGTATGCCGATACCGGTAAATACGGTACCAGGGAGATCCGATACCGGTACATCCGGTATCCGGTATTCTCCCCGGTGTCCCACCCCTATGTACTGTGTCAGTTTCCCCTCTAGTTGAGACTATGGGTTCACCCACACAAGCGGGGGTGGGCCTGATCCCCGCTCGCTTCGTGGCGGACAATTGCAGCCACCACACTTGGGGCTGGCAGACACATGAGCAGCCCTACTTTGGGTAGACTTATCCCACTTTGGGCAACCTTGCTACGGCCAGTGTCACCAGCCTTTTTCAGAGGACACATGGTGTAGCAAGGCTGCCCAAAATGGGGTAAGGTTTTCCCAAAGCGGAGTGAACACACGAGCCACTGCACCGCGTGGTAATGTTGCCCAAAGTGGGATAAAGCTACTCAAGGCATGGTAGCTTCCCCTTCCTGTCTCGTCTGGAGACACTGATAATGGTAACTGAACCAGAATACAAAGAGAAGGGGAGTATATGTTCCTGGTTTGACAGTAGTGCATTCTTCTCTTCCCACTCCTGAATAATCTTGGTTTAGCACTCTGTTGTGTGTCGCTTCAGGAGTAAAACAGAAGCAAGGCCCAACTACATCGAATTAATTGTTCACCAGAATTTAGTCCAAGTCAAAACCCAGTGCGGTGGTGACTCTAGTTTTAGAGCCTCCAAGCAGTAGGGTTCCTGCATCACTTGACAATATTATTATTTATTTATTTATTTATTTATTTATTTTATCTTAAGCATTTGTATAGCGCCAGCTGTGTACCTGGTGTTTTGCAGAACAATAAGATAGATGCGGTCCCTGCCTACGGCTTACAATCTAATAGACACGGAGGGGGAGACAAGGAGAGGGGACATAGGGAGAGACAAGGGATAAGGTAGTGTATTTTAAATTGTTTTAAAATTTTATTATTGTTTTAAATGAAATGTTCGCCGCCCCGGACTGCCCTGTGAGCAGGAGGGGCGGGATATAAATTTAAAAAATAAAATAAAAATAAATAAAATAATAAATACCATTCAAGCGGATGCGAAGTCTCAGGTGCACGTGCTTGGCTTGGTTGCGGTTAGGCAGGAGTCTGCGGGGAGGGTAGACAGTAAATATTGAAAGGAAAGTTCTAGCAGGCGTCGGGAAAGGCGGCGAGGAAGAGGTGGGTTTTGAGGAGGGATTTGAAGGTGTGTAGTGAGGGGGCAAGGCGGATGTGGGCAGGGAGGGAGTTCCAGGCATGGGGGGCAGCAAGGGAGAAGGGATGAAGGCGCTTAAGGGAGCAGGGGAGATGAGGGAGAGCGAGGGAGGGGGTAGAGGAGGAGCAGACAGTGCGTGCAGGAGTGTGTAAGGAGACTAGGGCGGAGAGGTAAGGGGGAGCCAGGTTGTGAAGGGATTTGTAAGTGAACACCAGGAGTTTGTGAAGAATGCGTTCGGAAAGTGGGAGCCAGTGAAGCGAGGAGAGGAGAGGCTGTACGTGGTCGAAGCGACGGGCTGAGTGGATAACCCTAGCAGCAGAGTTTTGGATGGAGATAAGGGGGGACAGGTGAGAGCACAACATGAAGTTTACATTTTAAAAGTTTACATCTCCTCTCTGCCCTGATATTATTTCTCTCTCTCTCTCTCTCTCTCTCTCTGCTAATGACATGTTAAAAATATCAGTAATTAACTGATGTCGGGTACTGTGTTTTAGTTGCCATAACAGTGTTGTAATATTTTTTTACAGCAATAAATTATCCTGTAAAAAATTCCATGTCTCATACTCCAGAGATGCTGTGACGTTCCCTCTTCTCTTAGATGAGCAGTTTTGATCAGAGCAGTCATGTATCTTCCTAACATGTGTCGGGCCCCGGCAGGTTGGCCCTCTGAATTTTAATCATTCTTTCTAAGGTGGCTGGAAAGAGAAATTAGTTCAAGGACAGGGATCCCCAGTGATTATTTGGGGAAACTCTCGCAATTTTTTGTTTATTAATGTTTGATATTGTGGGCCGCCCAGAACTGCCTGTGGCCGAATGGGCAGGTTAAAAATGCGTGTAAATAAATAAATAAATAAATAAATGGCAGTTGGAGAGTGGGGGCTTCTTTGCTCATATTGGTGTTTTTAAAACTTAAGAACATAAGAACTAAGTACCATACTGGGTCAGACCAATGGTCCATCGACCCCAATATCCGGTCTCCAACAGTGGTCATTCTTGGTCACTTTGGCGAAGTACCCAACAGGTCATAATGGAGTTATCTAGTCTTAAGGAGCTATCAAGGATTCACACAATCCAAACTTAAGGAATCGTCTATTATTCATGCTTCCCAGCAGTCTCTATTTAGAAGATATGGTCCCTATTTGGGTGATGAATCCCACTGCCCCTCTTTCAGTAGAGAGAAACAAAAAGACCAATATTCAAGCCTCGGGCTCCTTTTTCCTGATTGCCTCTCAGGAAGAGCACTTGAGAGGACAATGGGGAGATGATGGAATGATAAGCAGGGGAGCGTCTGTCCTTCTTATTAACTTGGAATCTTGGGAGGTTTTGTGTATGTCCATGTTAAAATGTGTAAGGGGGCAGAGCGTATCGGCCAAGGGGATGGAGCTTCTTCCTCTGGCTACTCAGAATGTTGGGAGATAGGGTCTCTTTCTTTTGACTGAGTTCAGACCAGTACTAGATCCAGAGAAGTTGGGACCCTGTACAAAATGATGGCGTGGGGCCCTTTCTAACATAGGAATGTTTGACGAGCACCCGCTGTCTCACCCATTAGAAAACAGGAAATATTTCCTATTTTTTTAAGTTTAGTTAAACACAACATCTCTTTTGGGGATGGAATTATGAGCCATGTGTTGCTTTACTAAGCACCAGAAGATGTAAAAATAGCAACAACACACAACAAAACAAGAAAAAAAAGTGTGTTACTTTGGTCATAGGTCGTGTGTATTGGGGGCCCACTCCCACACCACCCGAAACAGCTCCGCCGGGCGTGACTTCACAGACACTATGAGGACTGCAGGTAAGTGGGGCCCAGGCTATTTAAGGCTTTATAGGTTAACACCAACACCTTGAATCGGGCCTGGAAGACAATAGGCAGCCAGTACAGAGAACAGAGCACTGGTGTAATATGCTCGCGACAACCCATTCCCATAAGGAGACGGGCTGTCGCTTTCTGCACCAGCTGCAGCCTCTGGACCATCACCAAAGGTAGCTCCATGTAGAGTGCGTTGCAATAGTCCAATCTAGAGGTGATGAAGGCATGGACGATGGTGGCCAGGTCAGAGTCCAAAACGTACGTCTGCAGCTGCTGCACTAAATGTAGCTGGCGAAAGGCGCTCCTCGTCACACCCGCCACCTGGCAATCCAGGCGGAGCTGCGAATCGAGAAGCACCCCCAGACTATGGACCTGGGAAGCTATAGGGGGGCAAACCCCATCAATAACAGGGGCCGCCATCCCCTCCTCAGCCCTACCCACAAGCATCACCTCCATCTTGTCGGGATTCAGCTTCAGACAGCTCGCCCTCATCCAATCCCCCACAGCTGCCAGACACCGGGTGAGTACCGAGACTGTCGGGTCTGTGTCTGCAGAAAAAGAGAGGTAAAGCTGTGTATCATTGATGTACTGATGACAGCGTACGCCGAACCCTCTCACAACCTTGTCCAAAGGCTGCATATACGTGTTGAACAAGCGAAGGGGCAGAATAGAACCCTGCGGGACTCCACACGTGAGGTTCCAGAAGGATGATGAACACACCCCAAGCACCACCCGCTGAGTTCTCCCAGCCAGGAAAGAGCGGAACCATTCAAGAACAACTCTGCCCACCCCAGCCCGGTCCCACAGATAGGCCACCAACATCTCATGGTCAACGGTATCAAACGCTGCCGACAGATCGAATAGAATCAAAAGAGATGATCTACCCTGATCCAATTCACGGTGTAGGTTGCCAACCAAAGCCACAAGCGCAGTCTCAGTGCCAAACCAGGGCGAAAGCCGGACTGCGAAGGATCAAGAAAACTGACCCGATCCAGATGCCCCTGAAGCTGATGGACCACCATCCTTTCAATAACCTTCCCTAAAAAGGGAAGGTTAGAGACTGGCTGATAGCTGACAAGAGAGTCAGTGTCAAGAGATGGTTTGTACCAGTGTTACTCTTCCTCATGTTGTCATTTCACATTTATTCATGGACCTCGTGTATTGGAGAGGAGGCTTTTGGGGTTGCACAGTCCCCGCTTGTGTGCATCTGGGTAGAGTTCAAACAGCCAGAAAGTCACCGTTTTAGAGTGGCTGATTTCTAGATTTTACTTTAAAGAATTAAGAATTTTGAGTCCAGTGTGGAATTAAGGAATTTGAGGTAGGCTCCAGGTACTGTGGAGATGGGTGATTTGAAGATACCTATGTAGATGTAGAATGCCCTGTGTTCTTGGCATTGGCCGCTTATAAGGTGGCAGTTTGAATTGAATATCATGCTGCCGATTTCAGGGCCCTGAACAGGATAGGCTTTAGCTATATTCGAGATCTGCTCCGGGAACCTAGCCCTGAATGCTATCTGTGTTCAGAAACCACCCGCTGTTTGGGCATCCCACCATTACATCTTACATGGGCAGATGATCAGGCCTTCGTTGTGGCAGGCCCCTTAGTGTGGAACTTGCTCGCTCCAAATGTTCATCCCTCCTCACCTTCAAAAAGCATGTGAAGACTTTTGCTGTTCTTCAGGTCCTTTTAGAGGATCTGCTGGCGCCCTTTAATGTATTTTTTCTTCCGCTGTTTTAAATAGTTTCAAATGGATTCTATATGGATCTTAAATTTTTATGGTGAGTTATATTTTCCCCTTTGCTAATGTTGTGAAGCGCTCTGAGTGCCATTTTGTGGGGGTGCAATATACAAATATTTTTAAAATTGTGATTATGTACATGGCAGTGATATAATGAGGGCAAATGAACATTTTCTGCAGTATTCTAAAGGGGAAGATGCTTTAAAAGTGCTGTGTGTTGCCAGATAGGGTGCAGCAGAGCATTCTGTGGTAATCCTATTGCGTGCTTTATAAAATGCACTCCTGTCCCAAGGTTTAACAGGTCAAGACTTGGCCTTTCGCCTGCTTCTTTTGTTGTTGTTTGGGTGATTCCGGTCTCCTCCCTCCCCTCCCCTCCCCTCGCCCCCAAAGCTGACAGTTCACTCAGTACGTGATCCAGAGACCCAAAGCATCCTTTGCTAATACCTACGCCGTGCTTTGAATGATCAATCCTATTCCGTTTCTCATGCCGAAGGCCTCGGTCGGGGGAGGTTACGCGACTCACTGAAATAGCAAGCCCTGTGGTGACAGCTCTTGCAAGCTCCCCCCAAGATTAAATAAAACAGTGCAGGGAGATGGGTTTTATACTTAGTGCTTTATCTCCACTTCATATTCAGCAGAAGCAAAAAGACTGTATGCCCCGTGGGGCTTTCTGAATTCCACCCATTTTGCTATTTATGAGGCTCTGGAAGTATTTTTAGTAAACATTAGCCACGGCGCCAAAGGGGACCCTTGATGTAGCCTAATTCAGCAGGCATTCAGCCAGAACTAACAAGCAAGCATCATGGGTTGCCTAGCACGGTGGAGTAGCGGTAGGAATTCTGAACCTTTGTTGTGCTCTCTTAAATACACATGCATGCTGGTGTGACGCAACGGGACTGATCATCGATGTGCGCATGCAACGACTATTGTCTGTCAGTTGATTCTAAATCGTACAGTAGAGCAGGGGTGGGGAGACCTCAGTCCTGGGGACCACATGCAGCCTGTGTTAAGTTTTTATGTGGCCCCTTTCCAGTCCCTGGATCTGGCCCCTGGATCCAGTTCCTAGTCCTGAATAACTTTGCTCCAGGCAAGGGAGCAAAGATGAAGGCATGTGTTGCCTGTTGTGACTGGAACACTTGAGCAGGGTGGTCTAGAATACACCATGCCGGGCAGCTGCAGCCAACACTGTGCAAGATAATCGTTATTAACAGGCCTTCCATTTCCAATAGTAAGAAATCCAATTTATTTCTTGGCTGCTGAATGTAGGTTTAATGTTGGGATAAGACGGCAGTGGTGTATCAGTGGTGTGATGGTCTATGGCTCATATCCCTATTACTGGTCCTCCTAAGGCACTGTCACCCCAGCCTGCTCCCAGAGCAGCAGCAATCCCATCAGGAAGTCGCAAGACTGGGTAGTGGCGGGGCTAGCATTCCAGTCCAGCCTGCTCTGAAGACTTCCTTCTTGGTGGGGCCCTTTGCAAGTAGCTTGATCATTGCTAAGAATTTTTCAGAGTGGGCGAGGGGACGTGTGCTGTGTTAGCAGGAGACCCCTTGGGGGGGGCGGTCGGTACCCCGATATACGCTCGATTCTTAAATTTAGGGGAATTAACCGAACTAGGGGTCCCCACGTGCCACAAGGATCAGTCTGAGGTTCGATACACGCTACAGTCAGGTTTACATACCCTCCCCAAGAGTAGAGAAAGAGAGGGAGACAAGCGTTTAATTAAAAAAAGGAATGTTTATTTCAAAGGGACATCAAAGAAAACACACAATGGGATACACGCACTAATCAACACAGCCCCGGTCTGGCTGGCAGTTTACAGGGGAAACACAAGCAGCGACGGGGAAAACGAAAGTAATGTGGGGAGTGAGGGGGAACACGGGGAGACACACACACAACGAGAAAAGAGCGCGCGAGAGAGAAATAGAGAGAGAAGCAAGATGGAAAGTCAGGACCAATGGTTACTTCTCCTTGCCGTTGAAAAGGGGACAGGCGGCCCACGGATCCAGCGATGTTCGGGGATGAAGGGAAGGGGCAGACCAAAGTCTGGGAGACCCCTTAAGACAGAGACACGCACGGAAGGATCCGCATGTGTTTGCATCCAAGACTTTCTCAATTTCAGAGGGGGAGCGAGAAGCAGTTATAGAGTTTAGGATAAAGGATTTGGGATAGGCTCGGGTGCTACAATAGGCTCATAGGGAGGACAAAAGGGATTCCAGGTTTGTGTCCAGGCACAACAAAGGGAAGATGCATACGGGGGCTAAGGGGACAAAGGACACATCTGGGCGTGAAAGGAGAGAGGTCCGGGTGTGTGTCCAGGTACAACAAAGGGAAGATGCATAAGATAAACAGACTGGGGCTGAGGAGACAAAGGACACATCTGGGCATGAAAGGAGAGAGGTTTTCAGGTGATTTGGGGACGGAAGGGAATCATGAGGGGAGCCCTAGGCTGAAGGGTGACACCAAGGTGCATTTTCACCAATTGGGCGTGGGGGCATTGGCTTGTGTGAGGGAAACATAGGGTACTCTAATTTTCCATGCCTTTGAGGCTGTTGCTAGTCTAGGTTCTATTCACCAGCGGTTTCTTAAAACAGAGAGGAGGCCCTTTCTTAACTGCCCCATACTTACTCAGGGCTTCCTCCACCTGATCACTTTTTCCAAGGGCAGACTGATTTTTGCATGAAGGGACTTTTCCCCCCTTGGTTCCACTGCGGCTTGGCCCTGACCCCGCTTAGGCTCCCCAATGCCCACCGACCCATGTCCCACGTGGCCTTGCTGAGCATGGGGGGGGGCCTGTCTTTTGGGGGAGAATTCCGCGTCTCTGGCAACAGCTGGCCCCATTCCCTCCTCGCCTGAAAATTTCCTAGTGTCACTTGGGTTGCGTACAATGGGCTCTTTCAGAGTCCAGGCCCTGGGCTCAACTGAGTCCCCTTGCTCCATGGGAGCTATGCCTCTGTATGATGGTCCAAACAGACTAGTGTAAATTTGGAGTGACTCCAGTGGCCAGTGTGGAATTATTCCAGTTACACATCTAGGGTTAACGGCCCTCTGGGTCTGAGTAGGTTGCCACTAGGGCTGAAACAAAATTCCAGGTTGGAATCTAGTTTTGATCAGATGCAGTTATTCCATTGATCCAGTGAAATGCAGACTGGAATATGATCTGATCCACGTTTCGCTGGAACGAACAGATTGATTCCACCTCCTACTGCACATGCACAACGCAGCCACTGCCATTTTGTGCATGCGCAGCAATGTCCAAATTCTGTCAGAATTTCGATCGGAATTCTGCTCCATCTTAAATCTGTGGTAGAATTCTGCCACGATGTTCTGAAAATGTGGAAAAAGTCTGTGAAAACAGAAGGGCTGTTTCAATTCAGCCATAATTACCACCTTCCTCCAGCTGGCAGGGGCAGGACAAAGGGCCTGCCCTACCCTGCATACCACTAACAGAGGGTAAAATCAGATGCATCAGTGGTCTGCCATGGCCCTCTTTGACCCACTGACACGTGTTTACACATCGCCAAATGTTAGCCTGGGACTGGCCTGGGGTAGGTAGCTCACAGCTATCCTGAGCTGTGTCCTCGTCAAATCTCCAAGGATGCAGCCCAAGCTAAGGGCTGTCCATGTGGGCCAGTATGGGCTAGCCATGTGGGCCAGTATGTGTGTTCAACCCTGCCATTTCCTCATCGGGGCAGAGGCTACTATGGCCAAGTGCCATGGCTGTCCGTCACGGCGAGGGTGGGGTATTGGGAGCAGGGCGTGGGTGGGGCTGCCTGCCCACCCGTTTGTTTAGCTCCCCACCCTACCCTGGGCATGCGGGTGTCTCAATGCCCCTCCCCTGGTCCGGGCTGGGTTGGCTGAGGTTTCTTGTCCTGAACCAGGCTGTGGAGTCTGTACTGCCGCGCGGCCCATAGGTCTGTTTTTACTCAGAGTTGTAGCATTGTAATTTCCGGGTTATGATTCATTCTGCGATTCAGGTTGGGTTTGTAGTGAGAATTATGATAATCTAATAAAACAATGTTGAACTCCAACCCCTGTAGAGCATTGCAACATGGAATGATTGCACTGCTGGTTTTTAAGGCCCTGAACAGTATTAGGCCCTGGCTGTATTTGAGAGCTGCTCCTGGAACCCTTGCTCTTACAGTTATCTGTGCTCAGAGACCACTCGCATTTGGAAATCCCGTCATTGTGCCTTACATTGGTCAGGCTTTTGCTGTGGTGGGCTCCTCAGTGTGGAACTTGCTACCTCCAGAGGTTCATCTCATTTCCTCCCTCCTCACCTTTTAAAAGTGCCTGAAGACTTTTTTTTTTTATTCTTCTGGTGCAGTTTGAAGGCATCCATGGCTGGAATGTATATCTTCCTCTTTTAGTCTTTCCTTTGAAAATTGTTTTTAAATGGACTCTGTTGTATTTTATTTATTTCTGTGAAGCGCTACAGGTGTCATTGGGTGGGGGGGCTATGTGAATAATGTTGTCGTCATCATCATCATCATCATGCTCTGCAGGGGGCAAGGCCCACATTGAAAAGGGGGTGGGGCCTTACTGAAGTACCCCTACCACTTAGGAAGCATTGTGGCTTCATAACACCCCATAGAGGTGAGGTTATTTCAATAAGGAGTATGATGGCTCTCCTTTGACCTGCCCCATTCCCATGGGGAAACCCCATGGCAACCCTTAGAAGCTCCAATTTCTCCTGTGTTACTACGGGCGCCCCTGTCCGATCCTGAGCAATTGGGGTTTCAGCCAGAGACTGGAAACTCTGGGTCAAAACTTAGGCCGCTTTTATACGAGGCGCTGAAAAGCACCTCCTGAGTCCCGCGTTGAAAGAAAAGGTGTGCAGGAAGCGTTTACGTGCTCCCTGCGCTGCCGGAAGTGACGTGCTCCCCATTGTCGGCAGCAGCAGCATGTAAACACTTCCCGCGCAGATTTCTTTCAATGCGGGACTCAGCAGGTGCTTTTCAGCGCCTCGTATAAAAGCGGCCTTAATCTCCAGGCAAAACCCAGAGAGGGGGCAATCCTAGGTTTGCTGCATCATCTCTGGGTTCCAAGTGAACCCAGACTTTCGAGGTTATCAATGGCACCTGGTTAACCTGGGAATTTATTTTCCCCAGAGGGAAATGGAACAAGGGCCATGTTGGAAAGAGGCAAGGTGAGGAGTCTTTCCTGCCTCTTTTCGCGCCCCCTGCAGACTACCATGACATCATGGTGCTCTGAAGGGGGAGTGACCACATCAAAAAAGCACAGAAGAATCCTTTTGTCCAACCCCCTTTGGATCAAATCTTTGAAGAAGTTGGCAACCCTACATACATATGTCAATGATACAGAGAACTGACGTTGGGCCCATCAGTCTTTGTATAAAGATGGGAAGCCAGGGGCATAGCTATCAGAGGGACAGGAGGGTCATTTGTTCCAGGGATGGGACAGGGTGGTGGGTGGCAGGATGAATCCTGTTGTGGTGCAGCTGGGCAGAGATTGAACTGAGTGGAAGCACCTGCAGCGCACAGCACGCATGGGACCCATCCAGCGGGAGGCACAGGACGGAGCAAGCTCCAGCGGTGGCACAAAGCAGGCAGAATGGCCACAGTCTCCAGGGCTCTGGTGCAGCAAGCGGAGGGAGGGAGAGGTGCTGGGGGAGAAAGGAGGGGAGGGGGTGAGACGGGAGAGGATGGTGATGGGGGACGGCAAGTCCATTTCTTGCACTTGGACCCATTTTGGCCTAGCTACACCCCTCTAGGAAGCCCTGTGTGTTTAGGACAATGAAGAGGATGGTGGGTTCCACGGTTCTGGGGAGTTAGCTATAGGGCGTGTTCATGCAAAATCGATTTATCTAGCTTTAAATTTTCTGCTGAAGACATTCCCTTTTAAAAAAATCTATTCACTGGCTCTGTGCCTTGATGAGGACATAGCGGTGTCAAGTCTCTGTGGCACTACAGGCCTCACCGGCAAACAGGCCAGAAGCCCGAGGGTCCCACCTGATTTTGGCTATAACTTCGTACAGCAATAAATGTCAAACTCGATTTCTGAAGTGCTGGAAGAGTTGCACAAGGCTTTACAAACCACACGGACAAAATGGGCTCCGAGGGACTGAGGAAAAGCTGTGTCACTAGGCAGTGCTGACTATCTTGGGGATGCCCAAGCCCTTTCCAAAAACTGGCTGAGTAATCCCTCCTTGAGGGATGTTATTTATATTTTAATTTATTTATTTTACTAGTTTTCTACCCTGCTCTCCTGCTCGAGAGCAGCTCGGGGTGGCTTACAAGCATCAATAAAACACATATAAAATATAATTAAAACATTTAAAAGGATAAAAAGAACTAAAAGGGCAGAATTCCCCTCCCCAGCCCACCCCACCCCACCCTACCTGTCTCCGTCTCCAAAGGCCCGGCGGAACAGCCAGGTCTTACACTGTCTATGGAAAGAGGGGAGGTCTTGGGCCAGGCCGGCCTCCATTGGAAGGGAGTTCCACAGCCTAGGATTGGCCACCAAGAACGCCCTCCCCATCGTCGCCACCCGGGCAACCCGGGGGGACTTTGAATCGGGCGCCCCCGGCCGACCGCAGGGGCCGCAGTGCAATCTGGGGCCTGAGGCGGTCCCGCAGGTAAGCCGGACCCAGGTCATTTAGGGCTTTGAAGGTCATTACCAGTGCCTTGAATTGGGTCCGGAAGATAATAGGCAGCCAGTGCAGAGAACAGAGCACCGGTGTAATGTGCTCACGGCAACCCATCCCCGTTAAGAGATGGGCCGCCGCATTCTACACCAGCTGCAACCTCCGGACCGTTCCCAAGGGCAGCCCCACGTAGAGTGCGTTACAGCAGTCTAGTCTAGAGGTGATAAAGGCATGGATGATGGTGTCCAGATCCGAGTCCGAAACATACGGCCGCAGCCGTCATACCACATGTAATTGGCGAAATGCTCCCTTCGCCGCAGCCTCCACCTGGAGATCCAGGTGGAGCTGTGAGTTGACGAGCACCCCCAGGCTACGGACCTGTGTGGCCATAGGGGGGCAGACCCGATCGATGATGGGGGCCACCACTACCCCAGCCCTATCCACCAACATCACCTCTATCTTTTCGGGATTCAACTTCAGACGGCTCGCCCTCATCCAGTGCCCCACAGCTGCCAAGCACTGGGTGAGCACCGAGACTGTCGGGTCTGGGTCTACAGAAAAAGAGAGGTAAAGTTGTGTATCATCGGCGTACTCACGACAACGCACACTGAACCCTCTCACAACCTCGCCCAAAGCCTGCATATATTATTATTATTATTAGCATTAGCATTTGTATAGCTCCAGCTATGTACCTGGCACTTTACAGAACAATAAGATAGATGTGGTCCCTGCTTACGGCTTACAATCTAATAGACTCGGAGGGGGGAGACAAGGAGAGGGGACATAGGGAGAGACACGGGATAAATAACATTCAGCGTATGCGAAGTCTCAGGTGCACGTGCTTGGCTTGGTTGCAGTTAGGCAGGAGTCTGCGGGGAGGGCAGACAGTAAATATTGAAGGAAAGTTCTAGCAGGCGTCGGAAAAGGTGGCGAGAAAGAGGTGGGTTTTGAGGAGGGATTTTAAGGTGTGGAGGGAGGGGGCAAGGCAGATGTGGGGAGGGAGCGAGTTCCAGGCATAGGGGGCAGCAAGGGAGAAGGGACGAAGGCGGTTAGGGAAGCAGGGGACACAAGGGAGAGCGAGGGAGGGGACAGAGGAGAAGATGAAGTACATTCCTCAAGAACCACACGCTGAGTTCTCCCGGCCAGGAACGAGTGAAACCATTCAAGAACAATTCCGCCCACCCCGGCCCGGTCCCGCAGCCAAGCCACCAACATCTTGTGGTCAACGGTATTAAATGCAGCCGACAGATCTAATAGAATTAAAATAGAAGATCTGTTCCGGTCTGATTTACGCCGCAGGTCATCAGCCAAAGCCATAAGCACAGTCTCCATGCCAAACCGAGGGCAAAAACCAGACTGCGAGGGATCAAGGAAACTGACCTGATCTAGATGCCCCTGAAGCTGCCGAGCCACCACTTGTTCAGTAACCTTCCCTAAAAAAGGAAGGTTAGGGACTGGCCGATAGCTGGCCAGGGAGTCAATGTCAAGAGATGGTTTCTTGAGCAGGGGCCTCACCACTGTTTCTTTGAGGTGGCTCAGCACCCTGCCCTCCCTAAGGGAGGCATTGACAACCCCCGTCAGCAACGGCCCTAATGTCTCCCGGCAGACCTTGACCAGCCATGACGGGCACGGATCTAATTCACAAGAGTTGGCCCTTACAGCCCCAAGGACCTCCGCCGCATCAGCGGCACACCCAGTGAAATTGATCCCATGAAATCGGGATCGAAGTCACGGTGAATCTAAGCGATTTTATCCACAAAAAAGTCAACAAACATGTCACAGTGGGCACTGGAAGATTCCAATTCCAGGCGGAGAGAGGTTGGACTGACCAGCCGCTGCACCACCCAGAAAAGCTCTGCTGGACAGACTTTACGTATGCACCAGAGAACTCTCTCTTTGCTGCCCACACAGCCACAGCATAAGCTTTTAAACTAGCTTTATGTCGCAATCGCTCGGCTTCAGCACTACTCCGGTGCCACCGTCGCTCCAACCGCTGTCCTTCCCGCTTCATCCGGCACAGGTCCTGTGTAAATCAAGGGGACCCACGTCATCGGCATTCCAGAAGCGGATGCCTGAGAGCCGTTCAGTCAGTGGCCTCAGTCAACAAGTTGTTCCAGAAGACGAGGTCATCGAACGGTCGTTGAGATCAGGAGGCAATTCTCCTAGTGCATTCCAGAACCTCTCTGGTTCCATAAGTCTCCGGGGACAGACCAACCGAACTGGTCCTACACCTCTCCAGGGGCAGACATGTGCCAGGAGATCGGTCTGGAGGAGATAATGATCCATCCATGACAAGGGTGTAATTGATACATCCCCCACTACAGGATCCCCTGCCTCAAGTCCAGTGCAGAATATTAGGTCAAGGGTATGTCCTCCATCATGTGTCGGGCCCACAACCCTCTGAGGCAGTCCCATGGTTGTCATGGCGGCCATGAACTCATGCTCTGCTCTCCCAAGGTCGGCGTCAGCGTGGATGTTGAAATCCCCCAAGACTAAAGTCCTTGGAGACTGCAAGACCACCCCTGACACCAACTCAGCTAGGGCGTGTAGGGATGCTGCCATACAGGTTAGATTTAAGATGCGGGAAGGTACATTTAGGTTGTATATTTCGGGGAGAAAAAATTCCCTGTCTGTAAGAACAGCGGGGAACGAGTTGTCCAGGGAAATCCAGGAATCTCCTTTACTGAAGGATTTCAAGATAGAGGCTCTCAGTAGGGTTGTTTATTCTCTCCAGGAGGGAACCTTGGGGGCGGGGGTGGGGGGAGACGTGACAAATGGCTGCCATGCCCCACCCCAAGGCACATATAGTTACCATGGAGCAAGGGGGCTCAGTGGAGTCCAGACCCTGAACTCTGAGGGCCCTTTTCAGAGTGGCCGGTGGTGGAGTGCTGGACCCTCCCCTTCCCACTCTTAACATTTCCCTCCTGGTGAGGTTGCTCCTACTTTAGGGGGTCACTGGGAGCCAGGGTGGAGTTACCACCGTTGTGAAGGGAGGTGGAGGCCACACCATAGAGAGACCCCCATCCTCTTACCCTTAGTGGGGGCCATAATTGGAACGTGAGCCTGGGTCTGCCACAGGCTTGCCACTGCCCCACCCCTTACGGAGCATATACCCGCCAACGTTTGACGGAGAGAAATAGGTATACTTCATGCCAACCCACATTTTCATAAATGTGCATGCATTTATGAAATTTGTAATCATACGAGACCACTTTGGGGCTAAGCTGGGGGAAAAAAAGATCTGTTTGAGAGGTTCTATGTACACACATTTGTATGTGCAGGACTGATGGTTCGAGTTAAAACTCAGCATATGAAAAAGTCAGCATTTTTAAATGCGTGCACTAACTTTGGCTCTAAGGTTTTTAGTTTTAAAGGCACTCAGAGGATCCCAGGTGGAATCAGTGATGGGCCCTTTCAGCAGCGAAAGAATCACCTCTCGCAAACACGCTCACACTCCTCCTACCTTTTTTTAGTTTTCATCTTGATCCTAGGCAAATGTCTCCCCCTGCCTGGGCGTTACCTATCTTTGTTCTTTCGAAATCAGTGCTTATCTCAAGCCTGTTAAAATAATTAAAAAGGTGCCCCACCTCTGCCCTCAGCCATAAATAAACAGCAATATCCTAGCTATTTTTCCAGGTGGATTAATGAGAGGCTAACAACCTCCATTGTTGGCTGAATCTGGTACAAACCTTATGTTGATGGAAACCACAAGACAACAAAACCCATTAGTGCATTGGGCAAATAGGTGCTGTTGGAGGGTATGCAGAGCACTGAACGTCACAGGAGACAGGCCCATGGCAGAAAGGGGGAGGGACAAAATGGCTGTCACGCCGCTTTCAGACATAAGCCTGCCTCATACGAAGTGTGGAGATCTCGTAGTGCTCCAGAGAAGCGGAGCTACGACCCACTCCCCCTTTTTGACATTGCCATCGTGCCAGGCTAACCTGGAGAAATTGGAACTTTCCGTGGAACCCAGAGTCTCTAGGTGAAATCTGAGGAGATGTCAACTCTAGCTCTCAAGGATGGTTTAGATATGCAGAAAATCCTGCCTCAGTGTAGAGGGCTTGACTAGAGCTGTGGTTCTCAACTTTTTGTGGGTGAGGCCCACCAAACCCTTTTAAAAAAAATAATAATCCAGGATCCACCTTTCAAAAACAGAGGACCAGAAGTGGTTGGGTGGTGGGCGGCAGCAGGGGGAACCTCAATATTGGCAGCAGTGGAAGCCGTGGGGGTAAGGGGAGGGAGTGGGACCGATCCCAGCAGTGATGGCAGTGAGGAGCTGTGATTTGGCAGTGAGGAGTGTGGAAGGGTGTAGAAGACCAGAGTTGGGGCACTTTTTCTCTTCTTGTGGACCACTTTGAAAATTAGTACAAGTGTCACAGGCTGGATAGCAGTTGAGGGTGGGGGTGTATGAGGGGTGTACTCTGGGTTGGAAGGGGAATGTCTAAGCCATGGATCTGTGCCTCGGAACTATCATCCCCCTATCTTAGACCACATTCACACCTGCGGTGGTGCCCAACCCCATGCCAATTTTGGCTCCAGGAGAAACTGTGAGAGCCAAAATCCGCATGGAGTTTGGCCAGTGTGAAAGCCCCGCCCCCCCGGTGTAGCTTTGCTGGAGATCACTTGGAAGAGTGCAGAGCTTGATTTTCCTGCTCTGTAGTCTTCCAAGTAATCTCCGACAAAGCCGCGTGGGAGGGCTTTTGCACCGGCCGAACTCTGAGCAGATTTTGGCTTGTGGGAGCCAAAATCTGCGTGCCGCCGCAGGTGTGAATGTGTTCGTAAAGTGCCTGCTCTCCTCTCCCCTGAGCACACTCTTTCAGTGTTTACCAGCCAACTATCATTCTCAATGTAACCAAGCCAGGCACGTGCACCTGGGACTTCGCATCTTCGTGAATGTTACACCCCTTGTCTCTCCCTATGTTCCCCTTCTTTCGCGCCCCCCCCCCAATCTCTCAGATTGTAAGCCCTTGGGCAGTGACCATGTCTATTCCATTACTTTGTAAAGCACCAGGTACATTGCTTGTGCTATATAAATGCTTACTACTACTACTAATAATAATAATAATAAAAGGTAGGAGGACTGGATTGATGGGCCAGACTCAGGAATTGGATAGGTGCCCCCTTCCTCTGCCACAAACAGCCACTGCCCAGAACTGGCCTGTGGGCTGTAGGTTCTCTATCCCTGGTAGTAGGGTGGTGGTGGTTTTTTACCTGACACTCCCATAGGCCGAAATGGAAGTGTCAGGTAAAAAATGACTGACGGTGACAGCCTTACCTGGTAGACTGAGATCATCTTTACTGCAGACCCTTCAGCATAGTTTCTTTACTTATTTAGATAGCAGCGTCAACCTACCTGGTGCTGTAAACTCATAATTAGAGATAGGTCCCTACTTGGAGGGGCTTTGTTTGCGAGCTGGCCTGAGCCTATGTGAAGGGCGGCATAAAAATTTGATTAAATAAAATAAATAGAGAATTTCCTATCTAGAAGGGCATGGGATGTGTTGAAATGGTGAAGTGCATATACTAATTTTTGACTACCTCCCATTGCTCTCCATTGGTCCAGACTGCAAAGGTATCTGGAATATCTGCCAGCCAGCAGCACTCTAGATAGACATCAACGCCAAATATCACCTTTGCTTTCATCAGCATGCATTTGAATTGACAGCTAACAGGTTTCCTTCCACCCAAGGCAGCAGCCACAGTGTGAGTTCGAGCATATAAACCATCAATGATTAGTGATTTTATGTGCAAGATTGTAAAGGGCTTCTGCTAATTTAATGCTCCTTTATTTGGCAATCAAGTTCTTGAATGCCTGAGATGATTGCCCCGTTGCAGCACTTCTACCGTACCAATGATTAGCACTACTTCATGACACAAGTGCGTTTTTATTCTTATGCAGATCAGTCGAGAGCTCAGCCACTAACAGATGGCGCATGGTGCGGTCACAAGCTTCAAAGTGGCTTCCCATAAAACCCTTCAGAGAGATCATTACAGAAAACGGTCTTGCCTGTTGAAGATGGAGTTTGTGGAAATTTTGACTCCCAATGTGGCAGGGATGGATGATGAGTCCGTTTAAGAGACGATTATCACTTAGCTACATAAATTAGGAGAAAAAGTGTCCGTGGTGATCTGCAGGGCCAGAACTAGGCCGTGTGACTGCACAGGGTCCCGTGTGTTTGGGATGGGGGGAAGGGTAGGAACCCCAATTCATGGGGGCTGTGAATGAATTTGAACTGACAACCTGAGTATGCGAAGCACTGAGGTAAAACAGGAGCCCAAGCTTGTGAGGTGCCTATGGCAATTTAGGAGCAAGCCCTGAGCTGGCATGGGACTCATGAATACGCTAGAAATAACAATGTATGTGTCATGTGTGGGCCTGTAATGCAGGGAGCCAGTCCCTGAAGGAAATGCTAGGTTTAACTGAACATCTATGGGTGTTAACAGAGGAGAAATTAGTCTGCTTGAGTCCAGGGTCGCTCTGTGGAGCCCACGCACGGCTGCCACTCGCATGTTCTGTGCGATGAATAGGACAGACAAGTAGGCGTTCCTCCCCACCATGTTCTGTCTCCCCCTCCACCGCTGAGACGTGGTTGCTGCCCAGACTGCGTCAGGCACTTCTCCTGAGATGCTGTGATCCTAGAGGATTCCGGGGGATCCTAGAGGATTCCGGGGGATCCTAGAGGATTCCGGAGGATTCGAGAGGATTCCGGCGGCTGCACACACAGGAGACAGTCACATGGGTGCATGTTTGCCTGCATCAGCCAGAATTTGCCCACACGATGGGCTCCACGTTTGTTGGGATGCCGCCGTGAGTAGAGGTTGGTGGGCGGACGTTTGGCGGCCACCTAATAGACGGGCAGGTGGCCAGCCATTTGGAGGGGGCTAATCTGGGCTACTGTCTCATCTCTTTTCATCCTAAAATTAACTTCAGTAACAGTTTCTTTTTTGTAATGTGTGGGCCAGTTTGTGTCTGTCAAACATTCCTATGCTATAACAGGCCCCCCAACCATTTTGTGCAGGACCCCAACTTCTCTGGATCGGGCACTGGTGACGTGGATTAAGTGGAAGTAGTATTTTTAGGTTGCACAAACTTCTGAGGATTAACGAACGTTCATAGAACTTCATTGTGAGAGGCGATTAGAGGATCATAGCTGTCCCTTTAGGCATCGGACTCTCATACTCTGTAGTAGCGAAAATCGTCCTCTAATGCAGTCCGAGAGCCTAGTTGGAATCCTGCAAAACAGCTTTGTTATGCTTTATTGATCTGGGATGCAAACCAGGAAAAGCAATTTCTGAGCCAGATGAGAAGTCACTTTGTCAGATGAATCAATCACTACATTTGTTGGTAGGCCCCCACTACTCAGTTAAACCTCTTCATACTTGCCAAGTTGGTCAGAAACACAGCAACCTCACAGTGCTGTTTTTGCAAAGCACCTTGCTGAGGCACTTTTGAGAGGAGACATTTATTGATGGCGGCCTATGTTTGGCATGTTTGAGTTTCCCCCCCCAAAAAAACAATTCATAAGATGATGGTGGCCAAACCAGAAAAGCAGACCAAAGAGACAAGTCCTTATGGTGCATTTTAAGACTCTAGTACAAGGGTGGGGGACTTTTTCCCTCCCAGGGGCCACTACAAAAATTAGAGCAAGTTCAAGGGCTGCATAGAGGTTGGCGGCAAGAGTGTACTCAGCAAGAGGAGACCTGCTTTGTACCTTTGCGGGTGTTTGCTGGCAAAGTTGTGCCGGGGGGCTTTTACACCGCCAAAACCTGGCGGTCCCAGAGCCAATATCTGCGCGGGGCTGGCCCCCGTCCAAGTTGTGAATGTAGCTTTTACAGATGAACAAAATTGATTCTTTTCTTATAAGTGCTCGAGTTAATACCAGGTGCTATAAATGCTGGAGTCTTGTCATGTGTGAACACACTAATCCCCTTTTATGCAGTGAGATCTTGCAGTCTTGTAAGAGTCACATCTGGTGGGTTTTACAATGCTGTGAGATCTCACTGCACATGACAAAACTCCAGCATTTATATAACTCTGTATTATCTTGAGCATTTATAAGAACCCTTTTTGTCATGTGTAAAAGCGGCCCAAGGAAGGGTTAACTGGGATAATTATAGTGCCCTGAATGCTCGAAGCTGAGGATGACAGGAACCTGCAAGTTGGATGAGGAGCACCAGGAATATAAGGCTTAGTTGGGGCCAACTGGGGTGAGCCACCAGAGGGGTCTGGGGGTCTGAGAGAGACTTGCTTTGAAGCAGGAGTCTCGTGAAGATCTTGCACAGGAAGCTGATGCAGTAAGTTTGATTTGCTCAAGCAAGATCAATAAATAAGACCTGGAACCAGAACCCAGAATCATACCTTCCAACATTTTGCGTGACCAAAGAGGAACAAACCCCACCCCTTTGGCCAATAAGCTCCGCCCCTCAGTGAATAAAACTTTATCCCCATATGCACTCGCACACGCATCTCCCAACATTCCAAGTGTGTAACAAGAGACAGAAGCTCTCCTGCTTAGCATTTCACTTAGGCCACTTTCAGGCCCCCCCTTCCCCCCTGTGCGCATATTCTGGCTGCGCATTCCCTCCCCCAGCCAGAATATGCACCGGGGGAGGAGGTCTGAAAGCAGCCTTAGTTTCTTCTCATTCCATCATCTTCCCATTGTCCTCCCAGGTGCTTTTCCTGGGAGGCAACCAGACAGAGGTGACTGAAGCTTGGATACCAGAATTTCTGCCCCTCTGTCTCCTGAAAGAGGGACTTTGACCCCTTAAAGAATGAGAGCAGGATTCAGCCCCCGAAGAGGGATTGTCCCTTCTAAATAGGGACAGTTGGGTGGTTGGTGTGGATTCTGCGGTGACTTGCACTGTAACTGGGCCAACCTGCTACACTGCTATTCATTTCAACATGACATGAGACCACAGATAATAGGGTTATTTTATTTAAAAGGCAAAGCAGTACTTCCAGCTTTTCTTGTCTGAATCTTGTTTCCTCTCCACCATGCATTGGTGCAGGACACAATCAACTGAAGGAAAGAGAGAGCAGCTGAAAGATTAGGCACTGACATAAACTGTGCACCAATGACACGCTAGGGAGCAGAGCGGAGCAGGTTGAACAAACGCTGGGTTTGGATGACCTTCAAATCCCATCTGCTGAATTCTTTTCGGTTTCATGTTTCAAATGTCAGCTGCCAATATATCACTACACTAGCGACACCAAGACGAGACAGGGCTGGGGATGTTTTCTTTCCATATGTTTTGCTTCTGTGGAATAGAAGCGTGTTGTCCCAGTAGGAAATGCAACCTGTAAGACGATTGACCTGGCTGATAAAAGGAGGAAAACGACGACATTTACACCAAGTGCTAGATTGGGGGTAGGGAACTTCAGGCCTGGGGACCAAATGTGGCCCACAGCTCCTTTTTATGTGGCCATTTTCCAGTCCTTCGATCTGGCCTCTCGATCCATTTTCTACCCCGGCCGTCCCGCAAACACTGAAAAGCTGAGCACAGGGGAAAGGAGCAGAGCTGAAGGCATGCATGCAAGGCTATGGGAGAGCTCCACAGCACAGAACCATTCTCTGGATCTTCCTCTTCCCTTATTTATTTATTTATTTAAATTTTTATCCCGCCTTTCCCTAAAGGCTCAGGTACGTTACATTAAAAACAGTACATTAAAAAAAAAAAATTCCTCTTCCTGAGTGCACCCTTAAGCCCCGCTGCCCCAAACCTCTGTGAAGCCCTCGACTCTTGTACTCATTTTTAATGTGGCACCACCCGGGACAGAAAAGGTTCTCCTCTCCTGGTCTGTAGCTAGGTGTTTCACTCCTCCTTCCTGGCATTAGCTTCAGAAGGTGATTTGAGGATGGGATCAGAGGGCAGAGCGTGAGCCAGGAGGGAAGGCAGGAACAGCAGCAAGGCAGCAGAGTGGCTAGAAGTTCAGGACTTAAGATGGCCTCTGCCCAGGAAGCACATATTATTATTATTATTATTATTATTAATTATAATATTGGTACCCGATTAGTGCCCGATTTAATGTTTTTCGTCCAGATTTTTCTGACTTTTGGTACTGATTTTTCAGCTTCCCCATCCTGATGGTAAATTAGTAATGGTAATACTTGATATTTCTGGGTAATCAGGTGCCCAGTTCGATACTTGGGTACCAGTCGGGCAGCTATTAGACTACTTGAAAATGCAGCTATTGCCCTCAGGGTGTGCTTCCCGCTTCAGCTCTAGATGCATGTGCTTAGCCTAGCTGCAAGGGAGAAGCCAGGTCCTGAAGGTTGCACCGACAATAGAAGGGAAAATCTAAAATGAGCTCTCTCTCTCTGTAGGCCTCCCTGGCCAATGGAAGAACAGGATCTTGCAGCCGATCAGGGCTCTAGACAAGGCAAGATATAAGGAGCTGCCTAACTGAGTCAAACCAGTGGTCCATCTTAGCCCAGTATTGTTGCAACCTGACATAGCAGCAGGGTTTCAAATCCAGCTCTCTGATAGAGGCCTCACCCAGGCATGCTACCTGAGACCCTCCAGGATCCCCAGCAGAGGCCTCTCCCAGGCGTGCTACCTGAGACCCTCCAGGATCCCTAGCAGAGGCCTCTCCCAGGTGTGCTACCTGAGACCCTCCAGGATCCACAGCAGAGGCCTCACCCGGGCGTGCTACCTGAGACCCTCCAGGATCCCCAGCAGACACCTCACCCAGGCGTGCTACCTGAGACCCGCCAGGATCCCCAGCAGACACCTCACCCAGGCATGCTACCTGAGACCCTCCAGGATCCCCAGCACGGGCCTTGTCCAGGCGTGCTATCAGAGATCCTGAATTAGAGATGCCAGGGATTGAACTTGTGCCCTTATGCATGCAAAGCATGCGCTGCACCAGCTGAGCCATAGCCCACTTCAGACCAAGTACCTGATCCAAGTAGTTGTATGACAGTAGCCTCTTTGCATGTTAAGAACAGTACAGTGGTACTCGTCCTAGTGCAGATGTATAGAGGACCTGGGTTCTAGGCTTTCAGGTGCCAAGCACCAACTACAGCTAACCATCAAGAAAGTGTCATTTACCCTTGTAAAATGGGAGGTGGGTGGGTGCTGGGACTGCCCTTCAACCCCCTTGGCCAGCCTCTTGTTTCTCCCTGCTGAGAGGAGGGGCCCAAGACAATTGGCTCCTCTTTGTTGCCTACACATGTGGACATCACACATCACAATAGGTGTTCTGCATTTTCCTGAGCTGTCCAATCCCTTTCCAAGTTTATAGAGAACACTAGGAAAACTGTTTGCCTGTTATCTTCTCTTGCTCTTGACCTTGATTCCTTTCCATGAATCATTTTCCATTTTGGCTGAGTTGCATCCCACCCGATTCTTCAGGTTTCAGTTGTGAATTTTGTTGCAAAATTTCAGGAAACCACCCTAAACCCAGTCATGATTAAACACCCTTGTTGTAGCCACCTCCACAACTTCTCGGGTGTTTTATGAAGCCAGACAACTCTTTGAACATTAGGCTGCCTTTTTAAAAAAAAAAAAAGTTGTGCTTTTTTAACCAGCTGTGGAGGGGCTAAGAAGCATTTGAGAAGCTCAGGGAGTTCTGAGACGCTGTTAAAAATCACAGGGGATTTATCCGTTAAGGCTGATGCAATTCAGCCTTGATTCCCATTGGAAGTCCCTCTGTGTTAATTATGGGTCTTGAGGATGCTGTCTTGGCAGACACAGCTGCAGCATTGCTGTCGCTTAAGCGTAATTAATCATCCAGACTGCGTCAAGGGACGAGGAGCCTGCCTTTGCCCTCATTACTAAGAGCTGCAGGAAAATGAAAAAAGGCCTGTGGCCAAGAGGCCCTTTTTGAGCCATGTTTTGGTGTGAGAGGACAGGGGGAAAGCTGGGATTGACCTGCAGGATTTGGGGTTTATGTCTTTTCCTGCCCCACTCAGGGCTTCAAAATAGACCAAACTCTGAATGTGGCAGCACTGCTTCATTTCAAGCCACTCAACAGGGCTCTAAATGGAACGTATGCTTGCACCTTGAGATGACCCCAGCAATAAGTGATTGCTTCCTGATATATACCTGCCCTGCATTTGCTTATGTTATAATTCTGATTTATTCCTTTATATGCCTGAGGAAGGACCCAAAACCTTGCAACAGAAGTTGGTCCAATAAGAGATCATCTGAATGACTGTGTCTCCATCTCTTATGTTTGGAACCAACACGGAAACCACCCCTCTCGCTGCTAGACCTAAAAAGAAGAGAGGAGTTTGTATTTAGATGATATTTTCATGTCTGGAAAGCGATCCAAATAATATTTGCAACCAAAGCAGATTAGTTGCGTATTTGCAAATTTGGTATTTTGGTTACTTAGTTTTGGCTAATCAAGTCAAGTCAACTTTTACTTATATCCCTCTCTCTCTCGCCTATGGCGACTCGAGGCGGCTAACAACAAAAGTAGAAAACATCCAAAAAACAGTAATAATTGCAAATTCAGCACAACCTCAATGATCCCTCAATTAACATAATAACATACCATTTCATAACATAATCCCTCATTTTTAACCATACCCTCACACAATCCAATATAATAACAACAAATCAATAATAATAACCAAAATACTGAAATAACAGAATAACCAACCCCAAATACCCAAATTGGATATTGGACAAAGCAGGAGCTGAATAGCGGCCGATACATTTGTGTTAGATTTGGATTGCGTAGGCAAATTCATCGTACAAAGTATTTCCCAGGTGCAAAGAGAAGTTGTGTTAGGCGCGAAGCTACAATGAGTACCTGTCAAAATGACACGATCTGACCTGAAACAAACAAATCGAGGAATGCCCACTACCCGTCCCATCTCTGATGGAGTACCGTTTTCGCAATTTCAGTTCCATCTGGTTCAGTTGGTTCGTTCCTTTTGGCCATTTCCAGTTTTTATCATTCTTTTTTCACTGCTTGTGTTCATTGTTGCTGGTGAAAACTAACGGAAAACCGGAAACGGATGAAATAAATGAACTGAAGCAAATGAATGGGAAATCATGAAAAATTGGATGCTCTTGACTAATCTTGTTCGGGTTGGCTACAACCTGCTTGAAATAAAATAAAAACCCTGCGAGCAGTTATTCCACTGTGGGTTGCACTGTTAGCTTAGAGCAAGCTAAAAATGATTCCAGTGGCTTCCCCAGTTGAGTGTCTTATGTTTTGCTCTTTCAGGCATTATTATTAATTAATTATTATTATTATTATTATAAACATTTATATAGTGCCGGTCATGTACCTGGCGCTGTACAGAACATAGAAATAGATGCGGTCCCTGCCTGTGGCTTACAATCTAAAAGACAAGGAGGGGGAGACAGGGAGAGGGGACAGTGGGAGAGAGAGGGGAGAAGACAAACAAACATTCAGGCGGATGCGAAGTCTCAGGTGCGTGTGTTTGGCTTGGTTACAATCAGGTTGGTTGCAGCAGTCTGCAGAGGAGGGCAGACAGTAAGTATATGGGGAACGACTAGCAGGCATTGGGAAAGGCGGCGAGGAAAAAGTGGGTCTTGAGGTATTTGAAGGAGCGGAGAGAGGGGGCAAGGCAGATGTGGGTAGGGAAGGAGGCATGGCATTGGGTATTGTTCACCGACTCTGCTAACATTGCTTTCAGTGCGACGTTCATTTGATATATCACAAATATCCCCCAAACAACAAGCGGCACCAGCTTGTAACTGGGAACACAGCATGGTACAGCATGCGGGCGGGGGACCTTTCCCTTCCTGTGGTCTGCTTTGAAAATGAGTACAAATAAGAGTTTGGGAGGAGTGGACTTAAAGAATGTGCTCAGAATGAGAGAAGAAAGACATGGGGAACCTTTTCTCTCCGAAGGCCCACTGTGGGTGTTTTTAAACGAGATGCTCCCATGTTTGTTTTCACTAACCACCCAGGAGCCACTCCTCCGACTGCCGGTCTGAAGGTGGTCCAAGGGAACGCGTGCTCCTGGAAGCCACTCAGCACTCACTCATGGCCACTCACAGTGCACTGCTGAGAAACTTGGAGTGTTCCATGCAGGGCAAGTCCAAAAAAGTACATGGTACTGGGCGCCCATATTAACTGGGATGGCCGCTCATGTCAGCAGGCAGGTCCCCCACTTGTAGGCACTGTGAGTGTGGGACACGGCCGTTGTGAGTCACAGGAACTGGCCACGAGCGCTATGGAGCCCACATCTGGGACATATCAATTTCAAAGGCCAGCCTGGTGCGCTTCCCTCTTCCCATGATCTGTGGCAGGGGGAATGCGTGTTGGCTGCCGTGGTACCCACGCTAGGAGGCGCCCGTTAGAATCCCGTCCCACGCACCCCACCCGAGTGGGGGCTCTGTAGCTGTGCCATTCAGCGGTCACTGACCGCCCCCCTCCCCCCCAAAGCCTTGCTTGCTTGAAAACACCCTTTGAAAATGAGCCCAAGCTCCTGTATTACAAACTCACCTCACCAGGACTTAGTTGGGAGGGGGGTAGCTTGTCAAAGTTCAGCCCTGGCAGTTCAGTTCAATGAAATGTTCCCAGTAGCAGGGCGCACCCCAAAAAATGACAGACCAGTAAAAGTTTGATATTGGCTATTTTGGGGTTGGAAATAAAAGCCAAGAAAAACCTGGCCGGCCTATTTGGCTTGTATTAATGACGTTCCTGCCCCAACCCCTTGTGCCAGCCAATAGATTAAACCACAAGAACTCCTGTCATATTCAGCTGTAGAGAGGCAGGATGGTCCAGTCGTTGTGGTGCTAGCTGGAAGCTAGGGTTCACATCCCTGCTCTGATGAGCTCTGGGGTGGGGGCAGGGCTTCCGGGGCAGGCTTGGGTGCTGACAATTCATTTTTCACCAGTTAAGCACTGGCGCCAACCAACTCTGCACTCTCTCTTTTGTACAATAAAGGCACTCCCTTTTGTTGGTCAACACACATATAAAAAAATAACTCCAGAAAAGAGCCTCATTTTTTTTTTCCTTTATGCTTTTAGTAGATGCCAACCCAATATCTGGAAAATCCATTTGAAAAACTCACTCTTTTTAATGGGTTTCTTGCTAACTTTATTATGCGCAGAGACTTGAAGTAATGCAGCACCTTTAAGTACCCTCGCCGTGAAGCCTCTGCCCTCTTTTATCAAAGAGATTAGATTTAAGAGCTGAATAACTTCTCTTACAGATTTTTGCCATTAAAAAAGCTGAAAGTGATGTATTACCATCCCAGGCTGTTTGAAATCCAGAAACGTTGCTGCAGCTGCAAATCAAGATAATTCCTCTGTGTAACTATTGAGACAGTTGGGGCCTTAAATATTATGTAGCTGCCATCATGATAGAGGAGGTGAGCTCCTATTAATTGTAGTTCCTTTGCATGGGACGCTGGTGTACTTGGCCCTAGGCAGGCGGCCTTTGTCTGGGGGACTTTGTTGTGTGTAGTTGTACGGGGAGAATTTAGATTGATACGTTAATAACTTTGCTGCAATCCTCAGGGCCACCCTTAGAATTTGCAGCGTCCAGGAAGAACATGGCCCCACCTCTTTAACAGCTGTATGTAGGGACCTGCTCCCTCACCCTAGATAGGTTGGGGGTCAGAGAAGCAGGGCCCCATGGTGAGCAGCCACCCGGGGGCTGAGAGTCACAGGCAGGGGGAGGGTCCCACAGAAATAGCCTGTCACTGTGCCTTGAGCACTGGTTCTGAGGTTACCAGGAGTGGCCTTCATGAGGGACCCCCTCGACTGTGGGGTCCAGGCCATGGCCCCTACTGGCCCTGCTTGGGGCCAGCCCTGGCAATCCTAAACATTGGCGTGTTTCAGTGCCTCTTGCCTCTCTCTGGCCTACCCTGATGCGAGCTGGCTGGTCTCCCCTCCCCAATAGCAGGCCGGGCCTCAAATCCTTGGCTGCTGGGGTGGGTGGCGGGGTTTTCCCCCTGTGCCGCCTCCTGACCCCTTGTATCTCTTAGGGCTCCTCCCCACGTTGATTCCAAGCTCTCATCTCACCACGTCAGCTGAGGCCCGTTATCACTAGTACCTGGGTCTAACTGAAGTACCAGTAATTAAGCTGTTCTCCCATTGGTTTTAGGGATGGTAGCTTATGTCCTGGGCTTCTCAGTGTCTCTAGCTGGCCACATTGCTGGCTTTGGTTGGTGGGTTCAGCAATCCCCGGCCCAGTCCTCCTAGCCCAGCCCCTTGCTACCTAGCCCCTACCTGTGTAGCCGCTCCCTCTCTTTCCTCCCCATTTTCCCTTTGGACGGATCGCTCGGCTTGACTCCTCTTCGTCTTGGACCTCAGCTTGCTTCACCCTTGCACAACGCTGTCCTCTTGGACTGATTTCCTGGCCTGACCCCTGCTTGCTCTGGACTTCAAGGTATTGCTCCTACTCGCCCCGATCCTGCAAAATTTACCTCCAAAGCCGCCCATGCCCTGACTGCCCCCGACAGTAGGTGACCTGGGCAGGATACGATGCACATGCTTTTATCTGGGCTTGCAATTCATGACATGCTAACATGGGAAAGCTGTGTCCCAGGTATTGTGCTAGCTTTGACACAGCCCAGAGTGAACAGGAAAATGAATGCGAATGGATGGGTAATTTGCTGCAGTTGCTGAATACGATCAGGTGGAAACATACAGAAGTCAGCAGTTAGTGTATCCTAGAAATGGAGAGCTGGAATGGACTTCAAGGGTCATCTTAAGCCACCCCTCTGCCCTGGGGGAGGATGCCCTATACCTAAATCAGCCCTGACATAGGCCAGTCCAATAGGGCTGTGATTTTCATAAGGACGTACGAAGTGCCATCCTGGGTCATACCAGTGGTCAATCTAGCCCTACATCCTTACTCCAGCATCGGCCAACTTTATTTGCATCAGAGGAGCTCACAACAGATCACAATGGAGCTTCAGTTCACTCCCAGCCCTGGACAGCCACAGGTTTCCTTCCCTGACTAACGAGACAAATGGTCATTTAGGGACCTATCCTCTAAGAAATGATGCAGTCCTTTTTTTAACCCGGTTGCACTACTCTCCGTAAACATCCCCCAGCGGTGAGTTCCACAGCTTAATGGTATGTTGGGGGGAAAAGTACTTTTGTTTTATTTTCTGCTAGCTGATTTCACCTCTTTGTTCTCTTGTTTTGTTATTTCAAAGATGGTAATTAATAGGGGTGTGCAGTTTGTATTGTTTTAATTCATTAATTATGGAAACGAATTAAGCCCAATTTGTTTTCGTAGTTAAGATAACGAAAAAGAATGGATAATGATTTCATTTGTTTTTTGTTTTTCTTTGTTTTATTTTATTAAAAATCATTTTTAAAAACAAATCTCTCTGCATGTGCAAAGTGGTTGCCTGAGCATTCCGTGCGTGTACAGTGGTTTATTCAATCATTTATTTTTAAAAAACAATTGTTTTCTTTGATTAAAAATGAAACAAAAATGGTAGAGTCTTTTATGAACCCCCTCCCCCGAAAATAAAGGGTTTTTTGGTAAACTAAAATGAAAATGAAACCAAATGATGTGCCCCTTCTAATTAACAGAACTATGGCGCTTCCATTGTTTTCAGTTTTCTTTCTGGTTCTCTCTCTCCACTTTCTCTCCTGTCTCTGCATCTTGACAGAAGGTCCTTCTGATCGTTATTGAGCGGTAGTGTTTGTGCACAGAGCGGCTTGATTTATAAGGCCAGCCAGGGCTCCCTATTGTTGCTCTAGGTAACCATTCTACAATGAAACCCCTGTGGCTTTAGAGAGCGGACCCCAAGGAATGGCAAATAGTCACAGCTGTCATGGGGGCCAGGCGGGGGAAGAGGGAGTAGCCGACAACCCCTTTTCTGGGGTGCTGCTGAAACCTCTTGCCACAGAGTGTTCCATGGATGGCTAAGCCTCTCCAATCCTTACAGCCACGAAAAGCAACGGCTTGTGAAAATACAAAAGGAAAAGGAGGGACACAAGGTATTCGTGCTTTTCTGTCATTCTATTATTTTCCCCCTGCACGTTTGTTATTTTTATTGAGAGGCACAAAAACATCTTCTCTGAAAGAGAAGGGGAAAAAATGCTGAGAGCTGAGTTAAGTGTTTAAATAACGGGAGTCTGTACAATATAAGTATTGTATTCACTGCAATGGGGAAAACGCAGTGAACGCAGGTCCCTGTCAGCCCCTCTCTTCTCCCCCCCACTGGCTCCCTCTCCCCCTTGCCTTCGCTTTCAAGGCTTTCCATGGTCTTGTCCCCCCCACCCCACCTCTTTCTGCCCAGATTTCCCACTCTGGGTGTTTTTAAACATGCAAGGCCGGGGTCCGTGGCAGCTGAGTGGCACAGCTACGGTGCAGCCACTCGGGTGGAGTGAGTGGGGAGGGATTCTAACGGGCAGCTCCCAGCGTGGCTACCCCGGCAGCCGCCTCACACTCCCCTGTCACAGACCATGGGGGAGGGGGAAGTGTGCTGGGCTGCCCTTTTGAGATTGACACGTTTCTGGCATGAGCGCTCGCCACTGGGGAACCCGGGCTCCCCGGCACTCGTGGCCAGTTCCTTTGTCTTGCAAAGTCAGTGTCCCCCGCCCACAGTGCCTACAAGCGGCGCACCGGTGTGGCCAGCTGCTGCCATTCATACGAGTAGGGGATGCATGGCCGGCAGTTGGCCTGCCCCGTCCGGAGCACTCTGGATTTCTCAGCAGTGCTCCATGAGTGGCTCACAGGAGCGCGCATCCACCTTCAGACGGGTGGGCGGATGAGTGGCTCCTGGGTGGCCGTGTGGGGTAGCATCTCGTTTAAAAACACCCTTTGTCCCTACCCAGAAACCTCACTCCTCTGCCCAAACCATTATGTATCCCAGAGTCTTCTGCTTCCTAAACTGTCTTTGCCCTTCTCCTGTGCTGCCCCCTGTACCTGGAACTCTCTCTTTGAGCACACACACTTTGTGTCCCCTCCACCCTAACCTTCAGATCTCCCCTAAAACCTACCCATTCTCTCAGGCTTTCCCTCACTTCTTCTCCGATTGCTTACTTATGCTTCTCATGCATCTCCTTATAATAACATCTTATCCTCCAGGATCTTCCTTCCCCCACTTGCAGCTAAACTAACCACATGCATCTGCAACCTTTCAACTTCATGAATGTCTCCCTGTCTCTTCCCTAGATTTCCCTTCTCCCTTGCCTCCCTGTTTTTTTTTGTGTCCATCCTAGATTATAACTCCCCTCGGGGCAGGGACTCATCTCTAATGGTAATGTGTCAACGCCAGGAACATTGCTTGTGTGCTATACAAAATAATAATAATAATAATAATAGTATAATAAAGAATCATCTTTCTTATGTTTTTGTTTCCAGAAGTAGTTGATTGCTGCCCATCAGTGCAACAGCCCCAGGTGAAATGAGGGTGTCGCGTTGTGCCTCAGTTTCCTCAAAGGGAATTTGCGTTTAGTGGTTCAGGCCTGGCATGATCTGGTCTGGATATAGGGTGCTCTTTTTCAATATGTGGAAACTCAGTTTACACTTTGCTAATAAGCCAGCTAGCTCAGCAAAGTATTGTAAATACAATTCATTTATAAATGAGGCTATGAGACCTAAGAATATTATAAAAATCTAAAGCAATAATTTACTTAAGTTCAAATAAAGTCATAGTACAAAAGAGACAGTGTCAGTTAAAAATACATGGTTTAGAAAGACATGTCTGTTCAAGGAACAGCTCTTTTACAAATTCAAAGATCTTAACCTCTATAAGATATAACATATGCTCTAAGTATTATTGCTATGGTTGACTCAATGCATCATATAGGATATACATTCATATTACCCAGTCCTTTGCCCCATTCTGCCAGATGGATATGAGAAAAGCTCCATAGAAGGAACTGTTTCTGAAAAATCCATTTCTCCTCTCCCTTCTTATAGAATGAAGTTTGCTTGGAAGTCAGCTAAAAATGACGTCAGGTCAAAACTGCTGACAGGGAGGGTTTTCTCAAAATACATAGTAAGAAGTCCGTTGATACAGGTGTCTATCATCTAAGATAGGATTAACAATGAGTAAACTCCAAACAAACAAGGCCTCTTCCTGCCCTGCTTGGGAGTCATGTATTTTGACTCTAGTCAACAATGAATGTTGATTTCTTTAAGAGCAGACTTGATTGTATCTTCTATTCCAGAATACAGGCTGATTTTCCAGTATCTGGTCAAGAGTTCAGTAGAAAGGTCACTATAGGACAGCTCTTTAGGAAGTCATCATACAGAGAGGCTAATTCTGATTTCCAATATATTGAAACACAAATGGTCAAAAATATATGCCTATGTACAGGATGTACATGACAAGGGGACAGTCCATGCAGCTCGTACAGCCTCCCCCCCGCCCCAAAGCAGTTTACACCAGGGGATGTGTCCACTTTACACCAATGGGGGGTCCACAAGGCTAGGCTCCCGGTCAAGACCTTTACCCCCTCCAGCTTACCCTAGGTCAGAAAGACTGCCTTGTCTCTCATGTCCCTCAGCAATCCCTGTGGTCAGCCGGGAGCATCCTCTTGTAGTTACTATCTGCCTGCCAAGTTTCCACAACACATGCATGTGGAGAGGCGTTCTCAGTTACTGCCCCACAATTATAGAATTCCCTTCCCTTGGCGGTCGATCTAAGCCTGAGCCTGCTCTTCTTCCAGAGGCGATATGAGACCTTTTTGTTCGGCCTGGGGTTTGGCAGGCAGGAATAGGGTGTTGTCGGTTGGGGGTGTTACTTGATTATAACCCCTATTTTATTTATTTTTTGCTGTATTTTAATATATTAAGGGGTTAGGACATTTTAAATTTTGTTTATTTGAGAATTTGTGAATTTACTCAAAATAAAAAAAACACGATTGTGTGAATTTACTGTGGTTTTGTAACCCGCCTTGACCCTTAAGGGAAGGGTGGAATAAAAATTTGAATAAATAAATAGGTCAAAGGGTGGAGGCGTGGGGGAACCCAGAAGAGGTGCCCATCATGAAAAGTGGTGCGCTGTGGCCCAGAACCGGTGGTTGCTACACATGCTAATGCACTCCGGTCTGCAGACCTCAAAGAGGGCAGACGTTCCTAACATGCTCGTTTCCTTTCCCTCAGTTCCTGCAGTCTGGAAATCTCCCACTGTCTCATCCCATTTTCCTGCCAATGTGCCATTTTGGTGCCAATACCAGAAAAATGGGAGCGTTCCCCTCTTTTTGTGTTGGGTAGGACAACTGGAGCGGTGCGGCGGTCTCACAACAATATCGTTACATAACACTGCATGAAACAGCACCCAGAGAGCAGGGTGGGGGTGGGTTAGAGAAGAGACGTTCCTGTTGCTTTGAAGCTATTTTGGCTTCTCAGCAAAGACAGTTGCCTCCTACCTCTTCAGTTCCATGTAACATGCTGTAAATATCCCAAAGATAGAGGAAAATTGTCTGCAATTGGAGCTTTCTTTAGCGACAGACTGATAATAGAGGAAAATGGTTCAGACTGGCTTATTCCAACTGCACCAACAAAAAGACAACAGCAAAAATCCAGCAGCTGCTATTGTACTCTGCACTAATGGTCACAATGCCACAGGCTGGATTTGCTCTCCTGTTACACCCATGAAATCCAGGGTGACTCCATTAAAGACAGTGGATTTATGCCAACGTTCCTAAGATCAAGCTCTGGAATTTTAGTAGTTTGCTATGATGGAGGGGGTGGATTTGATAACTTAATGAAGTGAGGATGTTTTTAAACGAGTAAGGCTTGGGGGGTGGGATCCGTGGTCACTGAGTGGTACAGCTGCGGAGTAGCCGCTCTGGTGGAGTGCATGGGGAGGGCTCTCGGCATGGCTACTGTGGTGGCTGCCTCATGCTCCCCCTGCCATGGACCATTAATTATTATTATTAGCAAGCATTTATATCGCGCAAGCAATGTACCTGGCGCTTTATAAAGTAATGGAGTAGACACGGTCCCTGCCCTAGGGCTTGCAATCTGAGAGAGGGGTGGGGGGGGCGGAGACAAGGGGTGTAACATTCATGAAGATGTGAGGTCCCACAGAGTCGGGGAGGGCAGAGCAGAAGAGGTGGGTCTTGAGGAGGGATTTGAAGGTACAAAGGGAGGGGGTGAGGCGGATGTGGGCAGGGAGTTCCAGGCATGGGGGCAGCTAAGGAGAAGGGACAAAGGCGGTTAGGGGAGCAGGGGAGGCGTGGGAGGGCGAGAGAGGGAACCGAGGAGGAGCGGAGTTCATGGACTGGAGTACGGAGGGAAATTAGTGCAAAGAAGTAGGGAGCAAGGTTGTGAAGAGCTTTATAGATGAAGACTAGGAGCCTGTGCAGGATTCGTTCAGGAAGGGGGAGCCAGTGAAGAGAGGAGAGGAGGGGCTGCATGTGGTCGAAGCGACTGGCGAGGTGGATGACCCTGGCAGCAGAGTTTTGGACGGAGATGAGAGGAGAAAGGTGAGAGTGGGGGAGGCCAGTGAGAAGGAGGGTGCAGTAATGGAGGCGAGAGATGGCCAGGGTGCGAACAAGGGTTTTGGCAGAGGAGACAGAGAGAAAAGGGCGAATCTTAGCAATGTTATGGAGGGAGAAGCGACAGGATTTGACAACCGAGTCAATGTAGGGTTTAAAAGAAAGGGGTTAGTCAAAGATGAAGCCTAGGTTACGGGCTTGGGGGACGGGAAGGATGGTGACCCTGTCGATAAGGATCGGCAGGGAGGAGGGAGAGGAAGGATGAGGGGGGAAGATAAGGAGTTCAATTTTAGCCATTTTGAGTTGACGTTGAGACATCCGGGTAGAGATATCGGAGAGACAGCTGGTGAGGCGAGCTTGAACAGATGAAGAGAGAGAGGGAGTAGAGAGATAGAGTTGAATGTCATCAGCATAGAGGTGATATTGGAAGCTGTGGGAGGCAATGAGTTTGCCTAGGGACAGGGTGTAGTGAAGATAGAGAAGAGGAGAGGGCCAAGGACATAGCCTTGGGCAACACCAACCAAGAGGGAAAAGGAGGAGGTGGAGTTGGCAAGAGACACCTTGAAGGAGTGGTCAGAGGGGTAGGAGGAGAACCAGTCGAGGACAGAGCCATGGAAGCCAAGGGAGTGAAGTGAGTCCAGCAAGAGTGAGTGGTCAACCGTATCAAAGGCAGCAGAGAGGTCAAGGAGGACAAGAATGGAGTAGAGGTTATTAGATTTAGCCACAAGAAGATCGTTGGTGATCTTAGTGAGAGCAGTTTCAGTAGAGTGAAGGGGG
>QEPC01003796.1:5359435-5371599 GCA_003113815.1 Sphenodon punctatus | reverse complement strand
CGATCTGTTTTCATGTGTTTTAATGCAAATAAATAAATGTCTTTATTTGCTTGACTGTAAAATGTGTTAATTAATGCAAATATGTAAATAAATGTTTGTTTTTAATTATAAAGATGTCATTACTGCTATTAAAGAACTCATTTTTAATTTTACTAGACCGGTTTTGTAACTTTATTGGGTCGCAGAATTTTCCATTTTGGGTCGCAGAATTTTCCATTTTGGGTCGCAGAATTTCAGAAATTTTTTCGCAGAAGAATCGGGGCCCTGGTTAGGAGGAGGCTCACGCTCCCACCTTGACCTTCGGGGCGGGACTGGTGAGAAAAGGAGAGACCAACAAAGGAGAGGGTAGCAGGGGTGACAGAGTTGGAGGGGGGAGATCCAAGTTTCAGTAAGGGCAAGGAGCTAGAGGAAGTGAAAGAGGAAGAGATCATGGATGTAGGGGGCTTTATTGGCAGAGGAGCGACAGTTCCAAAGGGAGCAGGAGAATGGGAACTGATCGGGGGAAGGCAGGGAATGGGGATAAGATTGGGAGAAGGGGGGGTAGGAAGTGGGGGAGGAGCCGGGGAGATAAGGTAGCTAAGGGGGAGGGGGAAGTGTGAGGAGGTTGGAGAGAAGTGATGGGCTGGGAGGGGTAGGAAGGAGGGAGGGGGGGAGAAGTAGAGGGAGGAAGAGGTGGGGGGAAGGGGAGAAGGAGGGAGAGGGAAGGCGAGAGATTTTATTTATTTATTTAATACATTTAATAAATTTTATTTATTTATTTATTTATTTTAAATAAATAGATTAGGGCAGGCATGATGGTAGGGAGGGTAGGTGGGAGGTAACCCAGGGGGTGGGTAGTGGAGGAGAGACAGAGGAGGATGCGGTAAAGAGTGGCTGGCCTTCTGGCCACCGAAGAGCCACTGTGTGGCCACCAGTTCACCAAAGTGCCCTTAGGTGATGATGTAGGAGTATCCTGTTCAAGAGCGATCTTAGGCACGCGCCTTCTAGCCTGCTGGTCGGTGGAGCTCGGGGCGGCAGAAAGACCAAGTCCCGGGGGGTGTCTTTAGACACAACGCTGTTCAGTGTTCTGTAACACAGTGTCCTACCGTTACAGTGTTTAGACATACCGTCAACACAGTGTTCACCCCAAACACTGGAAGCGAACAACTGCCAGGCCTTGACAGTTTAATCAGTGTTTGGGGTGAACACTGTGTTGATGGTCTGTCTAAACACTGTAACGGTAGGACACTGTGTTTCAGAACACTGAACGGCGTTATGGCTAAAGACACTCAGGAGGGTTGCGGCGTCCTCAAGCGATGACAGCCGAGGCAGCTGAGAGTACGAAGATGAGCTGCAACCTCACCAGTCCCTCGCCCGCTGGTTGGTGGAGCGCGGGGAGAGGGAGAAGGAGGACCACCTAGGCCAGGCTTATGGTATACAGTATCCACTGGATCCAGGTGTCAGCCTCAGGAAGATCTACCAGGACCCCTCCCCCCTCTGGCACCCAGCTCTAGGCCACACCAGCAGCAACTGATCTTGGGAGTGTAGCGGAGCACTCTCCTTTAGAGAGAGCCTCTTCCCTGCTGCTTTGGAGGAGAGAGGGAGGGAGAAGCGTGCCGGGCTGGCCTTTGAAATTGACATGTCCTGGCCATGAATGCTGGGGAACACCGGGCTCCCCAGTGCTTGCGGCCAGTTCCTGTGACGTGCAAAGGCCGTGCCCCCGACCCACAGTGCCCACGAGCAGAGGACCTGGCTGTTGGCGTGGCTGGCCGCCCCAGTTCATACAGGCAGGGGATGCGTGGACACTCGTTGCTATGAACTTGCTTGGCGTGCCCCACGCAGGCAACTCCGGATTTGTTGACAGAGCCCCACGAGTGGGTGTTTTGTAGCTCACGGGAGCATGCACCCCCCCCCCGCTCCACCTGCAGAGAGGCGTTCGGATGAGTGGTCAGGAATGGTAGCATCTCATTTGAAAACACCAAGAGTTAAGCAAATTCAGAGTCCGAGTAGCTGATGTTCTCCAGGCTTACACGAGACAAATTATGGCCTATAGATTTGGGCAAGGGCAATGTATATATGTGATGGGGAAGGACTGCGCGGATCAGTGACGTAGCAAGACTGTGGCAAGTCTAGGCTCATGGCCCAATTTATGGACCCCCTTAATGGCAAGGGGATGGGGGTCTTCCTAAGCGGTGACCCTCCTAAAGAGGCTCCTGGCCAGTCTTGACCTACCCCGGCAAAGATGGTGACACCACTCCGGGTCCCAGAGAGGCCCATGCCTCGAACAACAGCAACCTCACCAGGAAGGAAGCTTTTAGAGCCACAGGACAGGGCGAGCACTCTATCCCCAGTCCCCACCCACTCTGAAAACGTATGTCTTGGAGGGGCCCTTTCCAGGTAGTCTGAGTGCTGCTAGAAAATTTTCAGAGTGGGTGGGTTTCAGGGTGTGTTGGACCTGCTCCCTTCCCTCACCCACTCTGAAAATTTCCTAGTGGTACTCAGGCCTGTTGCAAAGGGTGCTCTTAGAGTCCAGGACGTGGTCTCAACTGAGCCCCCTCATTCCATCGTAGCTACACCCCTGGTGCAGAGGGCCCAGGTTGTAGGGCCAACAGATCCTGCACCCGTTCCAGTATCCCCGCCCCCATGGAGCATCCTGATGACACTCTGTAAGGGTCAGGGCTACACCAGAAAGGAGCATGATGGCTCCTCTGCTCCATTCCTCTACCCCCCAGTGGTTGCCATAATTACAACCTTTCTGTGGTGGGATGTCCAAAACTGTATGCCGTTATTCAAGGTATGGATGCTCCATTGTATTATCAGTCTAAGTCAGGACTGGCCAATAGAGAGATCATGATCAGGGACCTGAGTTCACTGCACCAAAAAATCTTAAATTCTGCAACCAGTGAAGCCAAATTCTGCAAATTCACCGCGAGCATTAATATTTGCATAATTAACTTGATTTGCATAACTATGCATGCTGGGAAGCAGATTTGCAACAGGTTTGACATAGAATCACAACTTTGCTAATCAAACACAACTCCAATCCTCTGGAATTTCAGCCCCCCGGAATTCCCACCTCCTGTTAAAACCCCAGATCTCCCTCACCCAAACATAGGGCCTTCAGACCCCACCCACCCACAATTCATCTCCCTCGGGTCATGGTCACACCTCCCGGACAGACGGCAGCTGCAGCAGCAGTTTTAGTTTGGGGTCAGGCGACAAGATTATGCCTGAGCCGGGATTTAAAGATCCTGCGGACAGCTCTCGCTGCAGTGTCACTGCAATTTCAGCCTGGCACTGCGAGGATTGGCTGATTCTGGGAGGATTGGCTGATTCTGCAAAAATCACTGCAAATTGCAGCAACGCAGTCAACTCGGGTCCCTGATCATGATCTGTGGGTAGATCTCAAGCTAATCGCTAGTAGATCACAGTGTGGGGAGAGGGACCGGCATCTCAGAGATTCCCTCTGGGGAAGGGAGCGGGAGTGGTGCCCCAGGGGAGAGGGACTAGGAGAGCCTCCTCCAAAGCAGCAGGGAAGAGGCTCTCTCTAAAGGAGAGTGCTCCTCTACACTCCCAAGATCAGTTGCTGCCGGTGTGGGGAGGGGTCCTGGTAGATCTTCCTGAGGCTGACACCTGGATCCAGTGGATCCTGTGAACCATAAGTCCGGCCTAGGTGGTCCTCCTCTTTATAAAGACTTTTGTCTCACACCAGCTACAAGTCTTTCCTTGATCAGTAAGAAATCTGCAATGAGGCCTGTCTAGTTTGGTGTTTTCAACAATGCATAATTACAGATCAAAATTACCCCGAATTTGGCAGCAACTTGCAAACGTTATATAAAGCTCTTGGCAGCAGTGACAGGTGATCGTTTACTGCTGGGCAGGAAATACAGTAGAAGCAGAAAAATAATTTAAGATTCAGCCCCCGACACCTTGTATGTGAGAATATCCATGAAGACCTTAAGCATCCTCCGGATACAAATTAAGATCTTTCAGATATATTTTTAGGAGACTGTTCCTTTTTAGGTTGCCTTGCTTGCAGAGCAAATGTTTTATATAGCACCAGTAGTGTGTGTGGCACTGAAAGTTAGATCCACACCCTGCAATCTAGGATGGACGAGGGAAGGAAAGGTAGGGGGGAGGGTGTGGCGGCGCCTGCGCAGCAGAGCCCCACACGGGACTTGGTGGGCAGAGCCAGGAAAAGCGCGCGCGAGGCGCACGGCAGTTGGGGGCATGATCGGCTAGGAGGCAGACGCACCTGCTTTCTCTCCAGCCGAGCTAACTGCGTAGGAGGGCCTACGCAGCAGGACTGAGCTAGAGGGCCTGACCGGAGGCCCAGAGACTGAACCCCTCAGTGGGGATAAGGACTTGAGGGATACACCCACTGTGTATTGCTGATACCTCGCTGGGTGAATAAAGAGTGTTGAAGAAGCTCGTGGTTTGTGAGTACTTGGGCTAGCAGCCCACAGCCCCTTGTGCCCTAGGCCCCCAGGGCTCCAGCCAGGGAGAGCCCCCCACTAGAGCCTCACCCGGGGGGCAGGGCATCACAGAGGGGAATGTAGGCAAAAGCAGGGATACATTCCCAATGGTGTGTGCGCCTATTTTTGCTAATGGGGGGGGGGGGGGAGGAGGAGCCTGAAGGACAAGACAGTGGGTGTTAATAAACAGTACCATAGCCACTCACAAATGGGTATCTATCTATCAGGCTGTTTATTAGGTGGACATGAATCGGGAAAACGTATTCCCGATCTGTGCCCCCTACATGACGTTGTCCTCAAGATCAAGGAGGACACTGTGTGAGGTAAGGCATGAACACCACGTATGTGCACCATTGGGGGGGGGGGGTGCGTCACAGCTGGGGAAGTCTCCTTTCCCAGCCGTGACCCCCGCTTTAGATCCCGCTCAGTTCCGTCCCCAACCAAGCAGGGACCACAGCCGGCATGTGGAGGCTTTGGAGATGGCTGGAAGACCCACGTGGCTCCTTGCTACTTGGAGCTCCGGCATGCGGAGCAGGGCAGGAGGAGTGGGGGAGAATAGCCACGTTTTCAAGCTGTGAGTGACTGTCCTAGGACACTCCCCCCTCCCGTGTTCGCTTGTTGGGTGCTGTCACTCATAGACGTGGGCGAGTGTCAAGGGTACAGTTTGAATACGGAGCTGTCGTCCTGTTTATTTTCACCCAGTGGAAGGTTAGTGAGCAGGCTGTGGGGATGAGAAGGGAAAGCCTGACAGAAGAAGTAGTGGGTTTTTTTGGGGGTGGGGGGGAGAAGTTGGTTTAGGAAGGAGAATGCATTAGGGGGAGATCGCAAATAAGTAAGTAATTTTGGTTGAAGCTGCAGTGTGAACGAACGATACCCAAATGAAGTAGTTACTTCACTTTAATTAAATCAAAGTAATTACTTCCATTTCTCACTGCTTATCAGAAAGTGGCCTGAGATGAGCCCCTCTCCCTGGTGTGTTTCTTCATTTTTTCGTAGCTAAAACCTCAAACAGGATAAAAAGACTGTGCAGGGCAGCACACCCCTCCGAGATTAGCCAGGCGTATTCCTGCCTGCATCATTCCACCTGATGCTCTCAAAGATTAAACACCTGTCTGCGCCGCATGCAAGGAGCAAGCCAAAAGCGTATTTTAGAGCAGGAGCGTCAGGTTGGTAGCAGAAAGACCTGTCAGTGGAGCAGCCTGTAAAAGAGCGTCAATATGATATTTTATTTTTGACTAAAGAATATCATACGTACAGCGATGGCCCCCTGCTTGAATGGGCAAAGCATTTCTCTTTCTCTTTAGGAACATCTTTGAAAATCCACAGGAAGCTTTAAACTACCAATAATTATAATGTCATCTTTTTCAGCCTTAATGCTCCTTAAAAACTTGCTACGTGGTTGGTCTGTTAATTTAATATATTTCAATTTATAGCTCACTCTTTCCTGAAGGCTCAGAGTGGATAACAAAGCATACATAAAACATACACAAGCTAAAACCGTTTAAGAAACCAAACGGTATAAAAATAGCCCATTTAAAAGCGGCATCCCAAACCCTATCCAGGACTTACCTTTATTGTTGCTCTTACATTAGCACATCCCAATCTTTTCACTACGTGATCCTATTTTGAGACTTGAGAGTCGCTTCGGCAAGAGGGGCGGGGTAGAAATGAAAACATAAATAAATAAATATTTATTATTATTAATAAATAAATAAATAAATATCATCTCATGACCCCAGACAGCAAAGGATTCCACTCGGACACATGTTTGCAGTATAGTTAACAAGAATCGATTGGGTGTCAAGGATTGCTCAATGAAGTATCAGTAACAAGTTAAGGGGCCATGGTACCCTCCTTAGGAACCATGCAGAGAGGCTGATCTACCCTGATGGCTCCCATGCTGACTATGTGTTTGTTTAGAGGCGGGGGCACCCAGGCCTGGGCAGCAATGGCCTAGCCACGGGGAACCCAAATGACTGATGCCCTGGAATCCAGTGGGGAAACCAGCAGCCAAGGATTCACCCCTCTGTCTATGAAACCTGCTCACTAGTAGTTAACCCACTTAATGTGCAAGCAACAGAGTAGCAGGAGGCAGGTTTTGCACCACAGTTTCACCAGAGGGGGAGGCTCCTACCCGCTTAGGAACAAAGGAGTCGTAAAATCTTTCCTTCCAGCAATTCGAACAGAAAAGCAGCAACTGAAATTTTCAGCCAGTCCCCTTAGACAGTTGGCTTGTAAGGGCACCATTCACAAAATAGGTGCCTACCGTTTCTTTTGAACGTTTAGGTAACTCACTAGTACCGCTTTCTTCCAAATGAGCTCTCCCAGCTTCACATGACTGCTCAGCACATGGCTTGCTTGGTACTTGTGCAGTCTAACAGAAGAAAAAAACCTCCTTTAATCAAAAACAGGTTTCTGTGACATTACTGGGGCATACTTAGATGTACTTTACTTTGATAAGATACGGAATATCATGACTTAACATATTCTTCCTTTATAGACTTGGGACCCAGTTTTAACTGGACAATACAATAAAATGGAGTGCCTTCCTCTCAAGGGACTTGTTTAAAAACTGTTCCCTAACAGAAACAGGCTTTTGTATGACAGTATATACCTGAACAAGAAGTCCTGTCATCTACGCACCAAAATATTAATTGTACATGACAGTTTACCTCCTTTTTTCAGCCAGGACATTGTAGTCACTGAGTGAATGAGTGTGTGTGAGAGTTTACATAGCAACATAGCTAGCCCCTTGTTTTTTCTAGTCTTTATTGCCCGGTTGTGTATTAGATTTAGTATACCTTCTCTCCTTGGGTTTTTGTTGTTGTTGTTTTTTGAGGGGCTGGGATTTGGAATTTCACACACTCATAGAAATATTTGCTATGAGAAATGATGGTTATTATAGTGGTCAGGAGTCCACTAGTGGTCAGGAGGTGAATGGGGTTTATTGGGTAGTCGTTGAGTCCAGACTATATGGGGTGGGGGTGTAGCTGAAGCCAGAATTTTCTATCCACTGAGAGTGAAGTGATGGTTAGTGGGTTACAGGAGATGGGCACAAATCACTAGTGGGTTAGAGTAGGTGGTAATCCCCAAAAGAAGAAATTTAAATGTAAGGAAAGCACAACTGGGGAATGTAGTCATTTGATGGTGGAATATTAACATTCTGTTAGTCACCTGTGCAGTGGGGAGATGTACTTGATCTGGTGTCGAAGAATGGATATTTGAAATATAAGTTTAAAAAAGATAAATTATTGCCACATTGGAAGTAGAGTAACAATATAAAATTAGACAGGGAGGGGCATGCCATCCTAGCTTTAGTGTTGCCTCCAACCTGCAGAGGAAGAGGAGTAGGTTTGAAAGACCAAGGCAAAGTCTGGGTGCATGGAGCCTAAGTTGTCAGCGAGCACAGTATGTGACACCATACAACAACTTTACTGCTTACAAGGTGTGCAAGTTAAGGCAGGAGCCTTAACATACAATGGCCAGGTTTGTTAAAGTTTGCTTGATGTGAAACCGCCTTAACTATGGTTGTAAAACCGTAGGTTTTTTGTTTGTCTAATATCAGTTAGGCTTATGATCTCATCCGCAGAGATGTTCCTGCCCCCAAACACTGAAAGATTGAGTACCGGGGAAGGGAGCAGAGATGAGGACGACGTGCACACAAGGATAGGAGAAGGATTAATGGCAGGCACAGATCCATAAGCTTGACCCTCCTCCTCCTCCTCCCGAGGGCATCTTTTAAGAACCCCCTCCCCCAATTCCATGGAGCCCTCAGAGCTTGTGCTAACTTTCAGAACGACCCCTGTGAGGGAGAAGGTTTCCCAGCTCTGATACAGAGTCTGATCTGTTAATTTCTTTATCCTGGTATCTTGCTGGATTATCTCAAACAATGAGGAAAAGGGAAGGGATGAGCCATACCCAAAACAGGTGCAATGTGTTAACGCACACGGAATCCTGCAACCTTTTCCTTTCAGTGTGTCTGTTGTCCCTGCCTGCTTTTGCTGGAGAGCTTTACATAAGAAATCATCATTTCTCTTCCCCTCTCTCACCTTTCTCTTCCCCTCTCTCACCTTTCTTGCGTTATCTCTGTTCAAAACTCTGCTGCCAGTATCGTCCACCTAGCCCGTCGCTTTGACCACGTGCAGCCTCTCCTCTCCTCTCTCCACTGGCTCCCTCTTCCTGAGCATATTCTGCACAAGCTCCTCGTCTTCACCTACAAAGCCCTTCACAACTTCGTTCCCCCCTACCTCTCTGCCCTGATCTCCCTCCGAACCCCTGTTCGCGCCCTTCGCTCCTCTTCCATCCCCTCCCTCACCCTCCCACGCCTCCCCTGCTCCCCCAACCGCCTTCATCCCTTCTCCCTCGCTGCCCTGCATGCCTGGAACTCACTCCCTGCCCTTGTCTGCCTTGCCTGCACCGTCCACACCTTCAAGTCCCTCCTCAAAGCCCACCTCTTCTGCTCCGCCCTTCCTACCTCCTGCTAACCATCCCCACCCAGGCTTATCCCCCACCTGTTATCTGCAAACTCCCAATTTACTGTAACCAAGCTAAGAACGTGTACCTGACCTCTTGCATCCTCGTGAATGTTGCATTCCTTGTATCTCCCTCTGTTCCCCCTTCCTGTCTCCCCTCCCCCTGTCTTTAGATTGTAAGCTCTCAAGCAGGGACCATGTCTATCTTATTCTTTGTAAGCACCAGGTACATTGCTGGTGCTATATAAATGCTTATAATAATAATAGAATGAATTGTGTGTGTGTGCACACGGTGTATGTGACCCTTGTATACCAATCAGAGTTATTTGTTCCCAGGGCTGACATTAGAATTGGAAGGGCCCAGGGCAAAGATAAAATGCAGGGCCCCTGTTGACCCCTCTCCCTTCCTCATGACCCCACCCTCCTTGGGGTTTGCTTATCGTTGTGTTTGGGACCCCACTGGGAAGCCCTTGTGAAAACTGGGGCCACTATGGGGCCCCCGGAAGGAGAGAAAAGAGCAGGGCCCGGAGTGGTCGCCCCAGGTTGCACTGTGGTAAGGCTGGCCCTGTCTGTGCCTCTTTCCTCCCTTTCTAAGGCTTTGGGAAGAAAGATCCTACATCAAACAGCTCAATTCTGTCTTTTGCTGAGATTCCTCTCTGCCGCCACCTTATTAGCATCATGGGGGACCCATGCTGATGCTAATGCCATGGAGGGAAGTGCACAGTTAATGGTTCAATTGCTGGAAGTAAACACATAGACTGGGAGCCCGCCAGACCCCGGAGTTGCTCCTGGCCCCCCCCCCCCGGCAGAACCTCAGCAGACAGGCCAGTCGTTCCTCCAGCCACAGTCTGCTTGTGTGCCAGCTTCCCCTTTCACCATAGAGTTGCGGTCACTCCCGCGACCATTCTAGGCTGCAACTGTGACTCTATGGTGGAAAACATGCTCCCCTCAGATGGGAGGCGGCCCCGGGGTAGCGTATTGCCCCGGTTCGGACTGGGTTACCCCACACGGCGCACCCTGCCTTTCTGTGGATGACGCTGTGTGGAGGCGCTGCCCCAGCATTTGGCAGTCGCTCTTCACATGTGTGGGTAAATCCGGGGCAAAGGGGGCCAATGTGAGTAGGGTTGCCATACAGGCACATTTTTCTAGGACACTTATGAAATATACATGTTGCAGGGTCTGCATTGGCACCTTAGGTGCCAGGCCCTGCAACATGTATTTTTCATAAGTGTCCTGGAAAAATATGCACATATGGCAACCCTAAGTGTAGGGCCTTGTCTTGTGTGTTAACATCCATTAACAATGCAAAAGACTGTCTCCCCACTCCTGCTCTAGCTCCTCATTCCTGCCTTGTCTTCCCTCCAGCCCTGCCTCTGCTCCAATCCCCTTGCTTTTCTTGTTTTCAGCCTTGATGCTAAATCCCCTGCCTTGTTCACGCACTTCCCATCCTCCCCACCCCTCTTGTTACCTCCTCTCCTCCTACCTCGACTTTCAGGTCCTAACTTTGCACCCCAACCCTGCCATCCACTCATGGCCCATGCCCCCTACTCCTACATCCTCACATCAGCTAGCTGTAGCCAGCCCCAGTTTGCATTTTAATGGCTCTCCCTCAAAACTGGATTGTCAGCGGCCCTTGCAATCACTTGATTTCGAATCCAGTTAGTAGCAGAAAAACTCCCTCATGCTCCGCAATGATGAACTGGCTGCTGAGGTTGGAAATTCCCTACCCAGTGAGCTGTGCTCAGAATAGCAGCGCACTGACACATCCCGGGATGTCATGTCTGTGGACTCAGAGAGGCGGAAAATGTGATTGAAAATCATTCCCTCCACTCGAATACAGGGTGCAGGGAGAACATTAATTTAACATGTTCTGGCATCATGCAGTAAACAGCTATAAAACTTTCATTGTGCTTTGATGAAACAAGGTCTGTCTTCGTGCTTCAGACACAAGCTCCGTTTCCTTTCTCTCCTTGGAAAAGGATGACTTTATTAATTTATGAAACTGAGAGATGGTGGGGAGGGCAGGGGGTGTGAGGGAGAGGCAGGGGAAGTAGGTACGTGGGCTTATGTATAGTTAATGAAAATGAGCAACATGGGCGTTTTCTAGGAAGACACCGTCATTCTTCGGAGAGCATCCATATCAGCTGGAGGCATTTTTCTTCCATTTACTCTATTCGCTACTCAAATCTATATTATATATTTATGAAGCCATTGGCTGATGTATCCAGTGGAAGACCATTTCCCCCCTTCTTTGCAATATGGGCCATTTTTGGTCATATTAGTGTATTATGCATTTACTTTGTAAAGCGCCAGATACATTGCTGGTGCTATATAAATGCTTGCTAATAATAATAATAATATAATATAATAATATTGATAATTTGTATCACTTTTAGTGTTCAAAGGGTTTTACAACCCGTACTACTACTAGTACTAATTTTATTTTGATAGTGCCCACTCCCCTGCCTGGGAAAACTTACTACTAATTTTATTTTGATAGTGCCCACCCCCTCCCCACCAGATGGTGCTTCACAGCATAAAAACACGATAAAACAATGTAAAGTCTATTTAATTTTTTTTTAAAGGAAAAGGTAAAGAGGGAGGAAAAACACATTTAAGAGGAACCAGCAGTGGATTCTAAAAGTGCCTGGAGAATAAATAAATCTTCAGGTGCTTTTTAAAGGTGAGGAGGGAGGAACTGAAACGGAGATCTGGAGGGAACGAGCTCCACACTGAGGCGCCTGCCACCGACCTACGATGCAGTGGTGGGATCCCCAAACAGAAGGTGATACCCGAGGGTGAGACTCCAGGAGCAGATCTGGAATATAGCCAGGGTCTGTACCGTCCAGGGCCCTGAAAACCAATCTGAAATTCAAATCCTCTGCTCTTCAATTGAGTTCATTGTCACAACAGTTCTGCATGTTAGGTCATTATTATTCCAATTTTACAGATGAGGAAATGAGGGTGAGGGTGACATGCCCAAGACCACCCAATGAGTTCATTGCTAAGAAAGGACTTGAACCCTTGTTTCCCATATTCAACACTTTATCCACTAGACTACACTAGGGCTACACCGAATATTAAAAAAATTATTTGCGAGTATTCGCCAAGTGTCTGAGGACCGGTCCTGAGTGCAACGACGCTCAGTGACTACCCGGGAATTCTGAGGAGGGGGCCAGAGGGAGCCTTGTGTAGGGTGGGGGAGGGGGGAGGAAATGGGCCAGGGAAGAGGGGGTGG
>QEPC01003796.1:5293542-5338818 GCA_003113815.1 Sphenodon punctatus | reverse complement strand
GTGTGTGTGTGTGTGTGTGTGTGTGTGTACGGAGGTGAACGTCTGTTTGCTCGCATCCAGATGTTCACCTCAGTCAGCCACCCCCCGCAGTGAACCTAACCACGCTTTGTTCTCCCGCACCACGGCGGCGAACGAAGCGTGGTTAGGGGGAATCCGGAACGCGGTGAAGGAAAAGTAACGTCTGTTACCTTACCTTCACCGCGTTCCGGAGTCCTGGTGGTGGGTGGCGGCAGCGGCGAAATAGGCTGCTGCGGCTGCCTGTCTCGGGGAGGGTGGGCGGCCGGGGAGCGCAGGGGGCGGGCGGCCACATGCTGCGTCGCGCGGCCCCGCCCCCTCCGGGAGGGGGGATTGCCCAACAGACATGACGGGTGGCAGCATTGACCCTGGGCCGTGGTTCAGCGGTCCCCACGGCCAGGGTCAAAGGTCTGTTGGCCCCTTCACCCCCGCCCGTGGTCTGAATCACCCCACGGTCCGGGGTCAATGCTGCCGCCCGTCACATCTGAAATCACCCTGAATGTCAAACTTTGGACAATGATTTGGGCTCCCTTTGAACCTCTTTCCCAAGTATTGTTGTATTTTAGGATGATCAGGATTCAATTTCTGGTCACCATCTCACTAGCCAGAAGAATATTGGAGGCAGGAGCTCTGTCATCAGACCCAGGTCATGTCAGTTCCACAGTGATAGACTGGTTCTTCATCCTGATTTTTGGAAGAAAGGAGGGATCAGTTCAGCTTTTCATAGGGAGGCAGGAAATCTCACTACCTTTGTTTTGCCTGAATCCACAGCAGCCTCAGGAGCAGCAGTGGCATGCTTCAATTTATCCTAGATCTAGGTCATTTAGGATTGATTCTGCCCTGCTTATTTCATTTGAGCATAAAGAGAGAAGAAGGAATGGATTGAGGAGTACCTTGGCTAGATGGTGGGGAAATTATTATGGAAGTATATAAAGCTTCTAAACTCCCTTTCCCAGAAGGAAGCAGGAGAGGGTGACCAATGCAGCTTTGTTAGGCAAAGCCAATTCCAGGACATTTGCAGAGCTGCCACAACTTCACTTGCCATTACAGAATAAATACTCTGGTACAGGCAGCCTTTGGTCATGGAGTGCTTCACACAGTCCTTCAGGACAACTAGTGTACTGGCCCCGAAGGAGGTAAGGAGTTTTCTCCTGACTGAAGGGAATCTGTCTGTCCTTGTGAAGGCACTACTTGGGGGCTTCCCTACAGCCAGCCACCCTGTCAGAAACAGCAGAGGGAAAGTTTCAGCTTTTCTTCCCTGTGCATTTCCTTTCTGGTTTCTGTCAGGGTGGTCATTCTTCACCACTCGTCTCAGATTCCAGGACATGTTGGTTGTAGTCTTCATTTCCCAGATAGGAGGGATGGGGGCATTACAGATTTGGATTAATCCATACCTGCACATAACGGACATTTATGGATTAATCTGTATGGAACCACAACACACCTGTTGTGGTTCGGTTTAAAATCTATAAATAATTAAAAAAATAACTGTGCACATGCAAAATGGCCACTGGATCATTCTGTGCATGAGCCACCGCCATTTGGGAAAAGGCTGGGCATGTGCAGAATGGTCCAGTGGCCATTTGTGCATACGCAATGGTTTTAATTTTTTTAAATTATTTTTAATTTTTAATTGATTTAAATACAGATCCATAACGCCATAATTAAATCCAGAATTAAAGCTCTGGATCCGTAATTCCCTCTAGACACCCATCCCTACCAGATAGTTTCCTGGGACAGTGGGTGGCAGGGGGGAGGATGACAAAGGGTACAAAATGGGTTGTGAACCAAATTTAGGGCAGTTGCCTTGTCATTAAAATTACAATTAATTGTATTACTCAGATAAAGTCAGCTTGTAGAATGCCAGCTGCCCACCCTGACTATAAGTCTTTATAGGATAACCATCGCTTACAGTTTTTACTGTTTCTTTGAGAAGTCTCGATGCCTTTATAGCCATCATATAGCAATGTCTACAACATACCAAGCCATGGACTTCCATTCATGCTGCTCCTCACTCGGTTTGTAGTTCCCCTTCTGGAGGGATGATAATCACGCACCAAATGATGCTTCCACAGCTGCCCTGGATTCCCGCAGACCCTTCAGGCAGGCGGCCCTCAAGAAAATCTTCTCTAGCTGCAGGTGTCTCAGCATTCATCTTCCCGCCAGTCCTCTGCATCTGCCAAAACAGAGGGGTATCTCTCAGTTGAATTTTTTACTTCTGAAGTTGTCCCAGCTCTACTCAACGCGACCTTAGAATTTGTGGGGCCTAAATGGCCTCACTCCCTTACCATGAACGTGCCCCTTTAGCCATTGGCAGTGTGGCAGAATGGAGCATCTTGCATATAGAAGCTTTCACTCATATACTCACCCTACACCACAAAACCGCACCAAATGGGGAAGGGAGGAGACATCTGTTCCAGTAACCTGGGGTGGGGTGGGGTGAGGCATTCCAACTATACTGCCCCGGACTCCCGCAGACCCTTCAGGCCGGCGGCAACCCGCCCCGGACTCCCGCAGACCCTTCGGGCAGGCGGCGCCCCGCCCCGGACTCCCGCAGACCCTTCGGGCAGGCGGCGCCCCGCCCCGGACTCCCGCAGACCCTTCGGGCAGGCGGCGCCCCGCCCCGGACTCCCGCAGACCCTTCGGGCAGGCGGCGCCCCGCCCCGGACTCCCGCAGACCCTTCGGGCAGGCGGCGCCCCGCCCCGGACTCCCGCAGACCCTTCGGGCAGGCGGCGCCCCGCCCCGGACTCCCGCAGACCCTTCGGGCAGGCGGCGCCCCGCCCCGGACTCCCGCAGACCCTTCGGGCAGGCGGCGCCCCGCCCCGGACTCCCGCAGACCCTTCGGGCAGGCGGCGCCCCGCCCCGGACTCCCGCAGACCCTTCGGGCAGGCGGCGCCCCGCCCCGGACTCCCGCAGACCCTTCGGGCAGGCGGCGCCCCGCCCCGGACTCCCGCAGACCCTTCGGGCAGGCGGCGCCCCGCCCCGGACTCCCGCAGACCCTTCGGGCAGGCGGCGCCCCGCCCCGGACTCCCGCAGACCCTTCGGGCAGGCGGCGCCCCGCCCCGGACTCCCGCAGACCCTTCGGGCAGGCGGCGCCCCGCCCCGGACTCCCGCAGACCCTTCGGGCAGGCGGCGCCCCGCCCCGGACTCCCGCAGACCCTTCGGGCAGGCGGCGCCCCGCCCCGGACTCCCGCAGACCCTTCGGGCAGGCGGCGCCCCGCCCCGGACTCCCGCAGACCCTTCGGGCAGGCGGCGCCCCGCCCCGGACTCCCGCAGACCCTTCGGGCAGGCGGCGCCCCGCCCCGGACTCCCGCAGACCCTTCGGGCAGGCGGCGCCCCGCCCCGGACTCCCGCAGACCCTTCGGGCAGGCGGCGCCCCGCCCCGGACTCCCGCAGACCCTTCGGGCAGGCGGCGCCCCGCCCCGGACTCCCGCAGACCCTTCGGGCAGGCGGCGCCCCGCCCCGGACTCCCGCAGACCCTTCGGGCAGGCGGCGCCCCGCCCCGGACTCCCGCAGACCCTTCGGGCAGGCGGCGCCCCGCCCCGGACTCCCGCAGACCCTTCGGGCAGGCGGCGCCCCGCCCCGGACTCCCGCAGACCCTTCGGGCAGGCGGCGCCCCGCCCCGGACTCCCGCAGACCCTTCGGGCAGGCGGCGCCCCGCCCCGGACTCCCGCAGACCCTTCGGGCAGGCGGCGCCCCGCCCCGGACTCCCGCAGACCCTTCGGGCAGGCGGCGCCCCGCCCCGGACTCCCGCAGACCCTTCGGGCAGGCGGCGCCCCGCCCCGGACTCCCGCAGACCCTTCGGGCAGGCGGCGCCCCGCCCCGGACTCCCGCAGACCCTTCGGGCAGGCGGCGCCCCGCCCCGGACTCCCGCAGACCCTTCGGGCAGGCGGCGCCCCGCCCCGGACTCCCGCAGACCCTTCGGGCAGGCGGCGCCCCGCCCCGGACTCCCGCAGACCCTTCGGGCAGGCGGCGACCCGCCCCGGACTCCCGCAGACCCTTCGGGCAGGCGGCGACCTGCCCCGGACTCCTGCAGACCCTTCGGGCAGGCAGCCCTCAAGAAAAGCTCCTCTGACTGCAGGTGTCTCAGCATTCATCTTCCCCCATCCTCTGCCAAAACAGAGGGGTATCGCAGTTGTCCCATCTCTCCTCAACCTGACCTTAGAATTTGTGGGGCCTGCATGGCCTCACTCCCTTACCATGAATGTGCCCCTTTAGCCATCGGCAGTGTGGCAGAAAGGAGCATCTCACACACAGACGCTTTCACTCATATACTCACCCTACACCACAAAACTGCACCAAATGGGGGAGGGAGGAGAAATTGGTTCCAATTGTTGAGGGGGGAGAGGCAGCCCAACCGTCTTTGGGGAAGGGACCCGGTCACCAGCAGCAGCTCCAGCCACCCCTGGGGAGGGTGGGTCCAGCAGCAACTCATTCATGAACAGGAGCCCCAGCCCCAGGTTTCTCTGCTTTCTGGAGGGGGCCCACCAACCCGGTAGTGGACAGAGAAGGCAGGCCAGGATGTGGCTGCAAACATCTGAAGCAGGGGCTCAGAAATTGCCCTGCCCACTTCCCCTCTCTCCCCACAATAGCAGTGTTAGAAACAGCCAGAAACAGGGACCATGAGCTGGGCTCCCCCCACCTCCCATTTGTGTGGCAATGGTAGAGCCTCGAAGCAGGGGCCAGGCCACGCCATGATGGGTCATACCATAGCACCACAGCCTGGGGGCGGGGAGGGGCTCTCACTAGGTCTTCATTCTCCCCACTCTCAGGTTCCTCGGGCCAGCAGCAGAGAGGAGGGCCCCAGCAAAAAATCCCTGCGGCTCAGTGACAGGAGTCTGATGTGGCTTCGATTCAGGCCAATGCTGCCATCACCACTCAGGATTGGGAGGGGAAAGAGTTGAACCTAGAGCCCCGACTTCAGGCCACTCTACCTCACTCCCAAGGGCAGCTCTCACTCCCCCTTTGGGCACAGCAGCACATCAGGGTGGGAGAAGGCAGGGCCGACACTCACAACCCGTTACAGCTTTATCCATGGAGCCTTAAGGACAGACAGTCACATTAGGGGTGTGGTGGGAGCCCTGCCACTAGAGCATCCACTCAAGGCCAAGAGCCATCATCAGGCCCCAGAACAGGCAGGGCTCTGAGCAGCCACCCTGCTCTTGGCCCCAGCCTAAGGCCACCCCTGCTCTTTCCCAGGCTCCGACAGCCACTACATCATCACTCAAACATCTGAGAAAAGGGAATGCAAAGAGCAGGTGGCGTGGCTCAGTAAAGCCTTCTCCAGCATTAATCTTCCTAAGCCCTAGGGCCCTTCAGCCTCTACAGCCCTCAAATACCTGTCCAAGCAGGGGGGGTGGCTCAGGAAAGTTCTCCAGCTGTAGATGTGCTAGAGTTCCACCCCAGGGGGATGGTGTGTATCACCTATTGATGTGCGCCAATCCCCCCTTAACCCAAGCACTCCCTTGCCAGAGAAGCTTGTTTTATATTTAATAAATCATGGCCTTTGGTCAGTCTTCTAGAGCTAAATCAAGAAATACTAGGGTTATAGATATTCAAAGTATCTCATCCAGCAGTCAAAATGACATTGGTTCCTGGGGAAAACCAAGCGCAGAGATACTGGCAGTGCATGATTTGTAAATAAAGAAAAATAAGGAAGATTGCCCCAAATGCCAGATCCCCTGCCAGAAGAAGGAACTGATTCTTAGTTTCCAGCTAGCACCCGAATACTGGATCACCCTGCCTCTCCCCTTGTCTCTCCCTCTGTTCCCCTTCCTGTGTTTCTCCCCCAGCTCCTGTCTCTCAGATTGTAAGCCCTAGGGGCAAGGACCATGTCTATTTTATTACTTTGTAAAGTGCCAGGTGCTTGCGCTATATAAATGTTTGATGATAATAAAATAATAATAATAATAATAATAATAAGTCAGGTGTTCTTCCGATTTAATCTGTAACCAGGACAGGGGTTGAGACAGGAAAGTCATTAAAGAGTGCAAACCATCCATGTTTTTTTCCTGGCTTTTGTTTCTAACCGTGAAATAGCCAAGATTGGCCTTTTCCTGGTGTGTCACATTTTGGGATGCACACTCCTACTGGGGACATTTCCTAGGACTCACCCTCCCCTCTCCTTTGAATCTAATAGCCAAGACCAAGCCTTGGCAAGCCCCCTCCACAAATTAAGTCCAGGACACCAGAGGCATGCCTCCCTCCGGGGAATAATATTCCCCAGGCTCTGAATGCCCAGAACGCAAATTAGCATTCCCTTCCTGACTTCTTCCTACCATGTGCTTCTTTTTGCTGGGCAGGGATCCGAGCCCTAGTCAGGCAGAAGGCAGGTCTGCATCACTACTCTCCTTGCCTTCTCCTTCTCAGCACTGCAATGCCAGCTACTGCCCTATGCGAATCAATACAGATGCTCCAGTCAGGAAAATGTTCTGGGGAGTCAGGCCCTGCAAAGCAAAGAATGAGCTGTGGTGAGGATGGAGGGTAGAGTAGATCAGTTTGGGGACTGGGGCAAAGCTGTTGGCACCAGCTCCCACGGAGGTGCCATTGGTCTGCTAGGTGCAGCATTTATGTCCTTAGGAAGGATCTCTCTCTGATAATTGGTCTGTTGGAGACATCCGCCCCCACCCAGCCTGGGAACCTCGTCACTCCCTGACAGAGGGACAGACCTGATTGGGCAACACCATTCAGGAGCTCCAGGGAGTTTCTCTTCTTTTTCGTTATCCTCTCATTCAAGTCCCACTAGTGGTATTTAGCGCCCTCTGGCACCCAAAGCCAGACATTACCAACCAGTGACTGCAATGTAAATGCTGGCGAGAAGAAAACTCCGCCCCCTCTCTAGGGGGGTATATATAGTCTCCCCCCCGCCAGTCCCTCTGCGTTCAAATTTTGATTGCAAGAAGAAAGGATTTCTCCACCTGTGCTCAGAGGGCCGGGCCACTATCCCCGGTCACTAATCCGCACCCCCAGTGCCTGCTGTGCCCGGGGGAGGAACTCAACACCTGCCCGATCTGCAGGGCTTTCACACCGAAGGCTCAGCGTGCTGGAGCCCACCGCCTAGTACAGCACCTCACTGCCCGAGCCATGTCTGTCCGCGTGGTGGGACAAGCGCTCCAGGCTCCCAACTCCCCGCAGGGGGAGCCTGCTCTACCCGCTCTGGCCATGCCCCGTGGAGGGAAGCGCCATCGGGATCTCCCAGCCTGAGCCATGACCCTCCCCGTGGTGGGAGAAATGCTCGAGGCTTGCAGTTCCCCGCAAGGGGAATCTGCCTCTCCCGCTCTGGCCAGTGCCCCGCAGAGGGAGGCGCCTTCTCCCACTCCTGTAGCCTCTGCCACAAGCTGGGAGAGAGACCAGAACTGGGTTAGAGTGAGACCCAAATTGACAAAGGCTCCCCCAATACTCCATCTACATACTTCTTTTGGAGCCATGTCACCCTCAACCCGGCCCTAGGGGTGGTTCTGGCCAGGAAACACTGGTGTATTGAGCCAGCAGATTGCATCCGAGCGCAGGCAGCCAAGTCTGTAATGTTCCCATTGTCATGAAGCGATGATCACTTTTTCCTGTTTGGCTTTTGCTTCTCTGAAGCTCCTCAAATCAAGAAAACTGCCCCTGCATGGGCAGGAAGCATTGTTGATCCTGTGCCCTATAGAAAGAAGAGAAGTGAGGTTGGACTGAGGGAGTCAAGAAAGCACTGGGGACTGGGCCCTTTGACTCGACCAGAGAAAGACACTTTTATTCTCACCCCCAAATCCCCAGTCTCCAGTGGCCCCTCACAAGTGGTGGCAGCAGGGCCATAGGAGCTTGAGAAGTAGGAGCAGGATGACGTCCTGTGTCCTGTCCCCCTGATCCTAGGACAGCATAGCTTTCCTCCTGGGGCTAAGGACAGCACAGCTCTCCATTCCCACCTCTCGAGACCAAGGAACAGCATGGCTCCCTGCACCTCAGCCCCTTCTGGCATCTGGACTCAGCCCTTTGGCCCAACCCCCACCAGGGCTAAGGCCAGCCCTGCTCAAGGTCCTCTCACACTCACAGACTCTTTATCATTCAGCAGCAGCACTGAGCTCCTCTCTCCTCAGCCACCTCAACACAAATGAACACAGATGGCTTCCTCAGACAACACAATCTTGATGCCTTTGTGAGCTCAGCGTGATGTCATCACCCTTTATGAGGTCACAAACTGAAGTCAGCACCAGTCATGAACCTGGTCACCTTTACCTTCCACCTTGTCCAGTCCTACTTTAAGGCTCTCTGAATTGACACAAAGATGGGACATGGGTAAGGTGGCCATACCTCCCTTTTAAAAGTGGACACACACACAAAAAATACATGTTGCAGGGTTGTATTGGTTCCAGTGTAGCCCTGAACCATGTATTTTTCATAAGTGTCCTCTTTTAAAGAGGAGGTATGGCCACCCTAGACATGGGGTAGCCTGGCTGGTTAGTGTGATCAGAAGGAGCAAGCAAAGTAAAGCCACAGGATCCACAGGCTGCACCGGCTCTCCAGCTGAGGGAAGCTGCCCCGGAGCGCTGAGTGTGATCAGTCCCCAAGGCCTCCTCACTATAAACACCCTCAAGCACCTGACTCCCCCCCTGCCCCGGACACCACAAATACAAACAAACACTGTCCAATAACAGCCTGCTCTGGCTTCGAAAATCTTCATGTCCCCCTTGCAGCCTTTTCCTCTTTTGGCTGAACATCTCCTGATCCTTGAACCTTTTCTTGCCGGTCTTGCATTCCAAGCCCTTTATCTTTGTTTCTCTCCTCTGAGTCCACACTGGGAAGTCAGCATCTAAAGTGTATGATGATCCCAAAAGGATCACTGTGCTGCAGCTGAGTCAAAACCCACCCTGAGTAAGTAGAGTGAAAGGAACTGCTCCAGCCTGTGTCCTATCTCTTGGATATTTCTGTCCTGGCAACAGCCCCTCCTTGTTTTCAGTTTAGTTTGCGATCCTCTATAGCTACTGCTTCTTTTGGCATCTAAATGAATCTTGCCTGCCTCATTTGCAATTCCCATGGTATGCAAATGAATTCTCCAATCTCACTGGTTAATTTGCACATCACAAGACAGTCTCCTGATTTACAAATAAATTGCCAGCTGACAGCAGGTGGGGTGGGCACAGCTCCAGCCTGTGAGCCAAATCCTGGATCTTGATGATAGAAAGTAGACCTATGACATAGGCAAGGAAGGGCAAGCTTTCCCCTCTTATGGGCCACTTTGATAATTAGTCAAGCTCTGTCCTGGCGGTTTGCAGATGGGTCTGGTTAAGAAGTGTGCTTTAGGATAAGGGAAGGAAAGGGAGGATCCAGATCATGAATCTATGCTATGACTCCATGGCCTATCTATGAGTGCATACCCTCATCTCTGCTCTCTTTCCCTGAGCTCCCTCTTTCAGTGCTTGAAGGTAGGTGCTGGGCCTATGCTGTAACTCATTTTTAACCGATTGACTTAACATTTGTACACATTTCACACCTCACCCAGGAAATCCTCCTACCGGTTTTCACACTTATAGGACATACCATTCGAATTTTATGATTAGCAGGGATCCTAGTTTTCTGCAGAAAAAGATGGAAATTCTCTGATATAAAAACCAAAATCTGTTTTTCTCTCATTAAATGTAAACGCTAGTTGACTTTCCCTTACCACAACATATATACGTATGAGTTAGAACACCACATATTATTGTAATAGTTTCATTTTTATGCAATTGTGCAGCTACCTGTCCCACCAACAGTCCAATAAATAAATTGAAGTCTGTTGTACCCGTCCAAATGCAAAACTTCTTCCCCCCACAGCACATGCCGTGAGTTTTCTTCCCCTCCACTGCCCTGCACTCGCTGCTTCCTCCTCCCAGCCTGGCCCTGGACCGCTCTGCCAACCCAAAAGTGGGACCATATACAGGCTGGCACTTGGGGAAGCCACTAAGGGCCCAAATAGTCCCACCTCCTGCTCTCTCTTCACAAGGTCCAGAAGACCCGACTTCCCCAATTCATAGTGCCCGTGCCCAACCCACAGGAGATCTGTGGCACTCCCCCACATGCAGAGCCCCCGCCCCTCCACAGCACATGCCTTCAGCCTACTTCTCCTCTGCTTCACTCGGTTTCCTCACTGCCCCGTGCTCACTGTGTCCTCCTCCTGGTTTTCTATCACAAAGAGAAAACTAGGAACCCTGATGAATGTTTGGCAGATGCCGTAAATAAATTTGATTGATTGATTGATTGAGAAACCCTGATGATTAGAGTGTTTATGATTATAATGGTGCGACGCAGATGCCTAAGCTAACAGAGCTGTTCCTGCTGCTCTATAATCTCTTTCATAAGCTAAACATGAACCTTTGTTTCGCCAGTATTTGTTTCATAGCCCTATCACAGTATTACCCTCTACTTTGTCCTACACCATCCCTGCACAATCAGCTGGGCTGGACGCACGGGTGTGTGTAAAGTATAAAGTACTTCCCACTAAGTGGGAGTCCCTCCCATTAAATATAAAGTTTTTCCTACATTCCAGATGCGTCTTCTCCTGTGTGGCTTCTCTGAGAGTGGACTCTCTCATAGCCCAGTGCACAGAAGCTTTGCTGTTGTTTTAATAAGAGGAAGTGAAATAAATCACAACTGTACCCTAGTTCAAGGACCAAATGTGAATCCTTGACCTTTTCTAGGTTCTACCAGTGGAGCTGGCTACTGCTTTTTTTTCAGCCACTAGAAAAGAGCTGTTACTAAATGGACCCAGCTGGGAGGTTTGTCTGTGTGCGCGCAGTGGAGAATACACACCCATCTGCTGCGTGCATGTGTGTGTGTTCACATGGGGGATGAGTGTGCGCTGGGTGTGCACCCATGCATCACCCATTCATGCCCCCTCATGGAGTAACCAGAAAAAACCCCAGCTTGCTCAGTACGGGGGGATGGGTGGAGGTACATGGGTTGCGGGAGCACGTGCCCACCTACTGCCACTTTTAGATGGGCATTTGCACACATGTCCACTGAGTAGAGATGCATGGGCGTGTTCTGTTTGAAAACAGCCTAGGACTCTACATATTGGCCCATTAGCTAGCTATCTGTTTGCAAGGCAGCCACAACGGCAGTAACAGTATGGCAACGTGGCTTACCTTTGTTGCAGTCATGACAGGAGTCCTGGGTACTGCACACTTGGGTTACCTCTGTCAACGTCTTTAAAGGAAAATGAATGAGCAGTTCCTAGTTTGAGCACAGAATGCCCAGCGGACACTATATTTGCTGCTGCTGACGACGACTACCTATCTATCTTCATGGGCAGTTGGGTAGACCAGGCAGCCCAGAAAAGACCCTGGCCAGAGGTGAGCGGCTACTTTTACTGCTTGCTGCTACTCAGAACTCTCAGCCAGCTACCAAGTAGCCCATTAGCACCTCAGAGAGATGGGAAGGCCGCTTTGTTTTCAATAACCTGCTTGCATGGTTAGGTCAGGAGATAACTGCTCTCTCAAGTGCATTACTCTCCCATTCAATGCAGAAAACATGACAGATCTGAAAGAATAATATTCTTTCACCTCCTTTTGCAATTCCACGACAAGCTGTACTTGCTCGCTCCAGGCAAGGCCTCTCTGGCACATTTCAGAACCTTCATTGGAAACTAGTTCTATTGCCCAACTGTTCTTACTGCTGTGTCTCTAAAATACGACAGTTCAGAAACTCGGCCTATGTCAGAGTACCAGCTGAAGAAGATGGTGCAATGCTGATTTGCTCTGTCCCAGGGTAGGTAGTTATATATAACATACATATATTAACTTTATTATATATCATATCACTTCATATCACTTTTTATTTATACCCCGCCTCTCTCCCAAAGGACTCGAGGCGGCTTACGAAGGTAATACATTCTTGGGTTTTCCACACAGGGGCCCAAAGTCAATATATACAATTTCTAACATAATAAACAATTTATAGCATTCACAAAACAATTCAAAAGATACATTTCAAAAGATACCACCCCCCCCATATGACTCACCTGACATCCCACTCCATGACCTCCCCTACAACAACGGGGTAGGTCCCAACTACATTCCAACCATCCCCTGCTGCCACCAGGGAATACCTGACCACCTCCACCCCTCTCTCACCAGGGGGAGGTGGTCCCACCAACCCTACATCAGTGATCATATGCAACTCCTCTAGCTCCTCCTCCTCTCCCATCTCCATCCCCAACCCCACCCCAGGGACACAGCCATATATAGCATGTTCAATATAAACGTCTGGGTAGCAGAGCAGGCTGCTTCTTGCCTCTTCTCTTCCTTCATTGCACATGAAGGCTGGGGCAACACAGGGTAAAAGACAAGCCAGAAAAGCTGAAAGGGGGGCAGCTAAAGGAAAGCGTTTGGCAGTCAGAGATAAGGGTTGAGGTGGGTGGGTTTCTGGCCGAGGGTGAGTTTTCTGTAAGGGATTTTCCTGGGATTTAAAAAATAAAAAATTATATTTTGTGTTTTTTATAATGATTGTAAGCCACACTGAGCCTTCAGGGAAGGGTGGGGTATAAATTTAAATAAATAAATAACTGTTGGAAATAGAGTGAAAGAGTCCCCCTTGCCCTGCCCCTTCTGGCAGGACTCTGCATCTTTTTTGGGTTAACTCCTCAGGAAAAAGGTGGCAATCCTCGGTGGGCCTCAACATCTAGCTACAGCAATTCCTAAACTAATAAGGATCAAAAGAATAGGAAGATTCTTTGCTAGCTGGAGTCGGTTTCCTTTGGATTGGAAATCACTCAGGGTGTTTTTAGACGAGCGCCTCCTCACCCAACACCCCCACCCAACACCCACCCATCGTGCATGTTGCAGGACCGCATTGGTGCAACATGCAGGATGGGTGGGTAATGGGTGTGGAGGCGCTTCTCTAAAACACACTGTCTGTCATCAAGACCCTACGCTTCTGATGACTGAGCTACAACACGTGCAGTCACTTGCTCCGTTTCTGATCCATTCTGCTGCTGATGTCATAGTAGATGAGACTCCAAGTTCCAGCTATTATTTATTATTATTATTAAACATTTATAAAGCGCCAGTTGCAACCTGGCGCTGTACAGAACATACAATCAGATGCGGTCCCTGCCTGTGGCTTACAATCTAAAAGACAAGGAGGGGAAGACAAGGAGAGGGGACAGTGGGAGAGACATGGGAGAAGACAAACAAACATTAAACAGCTACTGATAGATACATCTCTATGTCAATATGTAAGATTTCTTTTAAGTCTACATTGGAATTTAAAATTAGTCATCTGCTTGTTAATGACTTATTAGGGTCCTGCCTGCTGTTTAAATCTGTATATTCTGTAGAATTCTGTTTATATCCACAAGATAAAGGTCTTTTTCACCTGAAAAACCTAATAGTGGTCTCTACTGTGAAATCCTCTGTTACACACAATGGGGTTTAACCAGGGGTGTTGCTAGGAGTGGGGCTGACCGTGCTTGGGCCCCATATCTTTTCCCCAGAGCCCCAGATTATCTGAACCTCCGAGTCTGTAGCTGCAGTGAGAAGGTTGCTACCTTGTAAACAAAGGTTCTTCGAGATGGATCCAAACCTCACTTGACACAAGTGAGAATGTTTAGAGTCATCTCGAAGAACCTTGTTTACAAGGTAGCAACCCTGTGAAGTTGAACTGAGTGCTACCCCGCCCACGTGGTGTGCAGCAGCAAGCAGCAGCATGAGGCACGCTGGAGTCAGGAGAAGAGAGGTGGCTCCTGGTGCCAGAGTGGGTGGTGTGGTGAAAAGCAACTCAAGCAAGCAAGGTGACTGGTGTTTGTTGATTTCTGTGTTCCAAACCCCCACCCCCGGGGTGATAGGGGCCTGTAGCAGGGAAAGTGAATTAAAGCAACTTCTATTCCTGTGTTGGCAGGTTACAAGTTCTCGTAGGTTTGAAATCACTTTGCCAAGCTTTAAAAAATGTGCTTCCTTTGTACTGGTGTGATAGTTTATTCCCCCTAATCAATGATCATACAGGTTGACCCTGATCCTGCAAGTTGCATTGTGCAAGACACCCCCTTAATTCAGTGCTTGATGGGGGTATCTCGCAGGATCAGAGACGCTGAAGGGAAAGTACTATATCGATGCAAAGGAAAAAAATCAACTGAAAGATGCATCTCAATCCAATGTTGCTGCCTCATGCAATTTAAAAAATAAAAATAAATCACAAGTCTTTAGCTACTTAGTTTTTCTTAAAGCTCCAGCTTCTGGTCATTATATGAGAATCTCTGCATTAGTGTTAACAAAATATAAGACTTTATTTCCTGTGGTTTTAGAAACATTCCATTAAAGTGTGGGGAAAATAAAATGGCAACTACAAAGAGTTAATCCTTTCTCTTTGTTTTTGAACTTACGATTTTAGTGTGGCCTGACTTAAGAGTCTGAATGCTTGGGGGTGGCAATACGGCTTCTCCTTAGTTACAAGAATTTTAGGGGCAGAGAGCTGTGTCCTGTTAACTTTAAAAAAGTTAGCAGTGTCTCCACTGCTTCTAGGCCCCCAATTTGAGCCAAACTTTGTGAAAAGCTCAGCACCATCAAGAAGTCAGGCCTGATGTGTCTGAAGTTAAGCACTCGATTTTGGTGGTTGCTACTGGCAATTGGTGCCTTTCTTTCTCTCTCTCTGAAATGGGGATAGCCCCTCACTGAGAGGCTGTGAACTGCAGAAGCTTACAGAGTGTTAGTAGCTCCTTGAATGAAAGGCATGTACTGTAGTGGTTATTTCTGGGAACAGGATTGGGTCCACAATGAAATTAAGTAGCAAAGCTCCCAGTAGGTGCAGAGCTCGCCTCTTTGAGCGAAAACAGACAAACATATAACTCCGCTTTAACATTTCTTAGGCATGTTGCAGGGCGGTATTGGCACCCTATGCAGCCCTGCAACATGCCTAAGAAATGTTAAAGCAGAGTTAAAGTGCATATCTGTTTTCACCCTTTGAAGCTAGCAAACGCTTGCTATTCCTTCAGTTATGGTACTAGTTATGAGAGAGAGAGAGAGAGAGACAGACAGACAGACAGTCTGTGTGTGAGAGAATCTCTGTGTGTGTGTGAGTGTATGTGTGTTTGTGTGTTAGAGTGTGTGTGTGTCTATGTATGTGAGGATTGTGTGTGTTTGTGTGAGAGAAATGCTCCCTCTGCTGCCCCGTGCCCCCCTCCCCCCTCCCATGGCTGTCCCCTCTCCCCGTGTCCCTACCTCTCCCCATGAGGCTGTCCTGTGGGCTACCTTCAACTGATTATGGGGTAGGGGCAGCATGAATTGATTATGGGGGCCCAAATGAACTGGTTATGGGCCGGGGGCAGCATGAATTGGTTATGGGGGCCCAAATGAACTGGTTCTATATCTAGAAGACTGTCTCTTTGCATGGCATAATGTGCTTAATAGGCTGCATTTTGGGGTGTCCTGTATGTTTGATTGTGGTTTTCCCATTTGGAATTTAGTGCTCTGCATGCACACTTTATTACTTGCTTTCTGCTTGTGGATGCTCGTAGTTGGAATTGTGGGAAACAACCAGTTGTAAACCATCATTGAGGGTGCAGTGAGCACAGACAATCTCCATTTTGAAGAAGGGCAAAAGCACCTTTAAAGTTAATTCATATGCACGCGAGCCGGGCAGCGCCCCCCAGGCCCACCGAGCCAGGCAGTGCCCAGGGAAGCCCCTGATCTTTTTAGGAGCTAGCAACGCCCCTGCACATGCTCCCACTGCCAGTATTTTTTTGTTTGTTTGTCTGTCATCCTTTCATTTAAATGGAAGAAATCCAAAGGGATAATGAATACCATCTGTCGCAGAGTTCAATGGCAGGATAAAAATGATTTACCCTTGGGTAAAAAGTCACTTCAGTCATACAAGGAATTTCTTGGTCTTTGGTTTCAGGCAATGTGCTACTCTCTCAGGAACTAGATCTAATGCTGGGTTATGCTTTCGCAGTGGTTGTTTTTGGCACCTATTGGTGGACCCCATCCTGAAAGCTCTCCAAAGATTGTCCCGCATGTTAACAGTGGTCTCATGGCGATCCTCCGGGGCAGAAGAAGCTGGAGCAACCCACACCGAGTTTGGACTACCACAAAGCTGCCGTAACTCATGGACCCAAATGCGGGCAGACTGAAGTAGGGTGGCCAGAGAGGCAAATTTTAGAGGACACTTATGAGAAATACAGCTTGCAGTGCTACATTGGAGCCAATGGACTGGATTAGATGAGAGAAGGCATTCAGAGCCAGTGCAGCCCTGAAACCTGTATTTCTCATTAGTGTCCTCTAAAATGTGTCTATCTGGCCACCGTAGACTAGAGGTGGCTGCTATCTGCTCATCCCAAGCAGGCATTAGCTTCCACCTAGTCCTTTGACAGCAGCATTGGTCTTTCCCAGGTCAGGGCTCCTGTAGGCAGGATGGAGAAGGTACTACAGCATCCTTGGCCTTGGAGAGATCTGGGCTACTGCCAGCAGATGACAGACCACTCTGGGTCTGTTAGCCGCTGTAGAGGGAAGGGGGAAAAGGAGGAACAAGGAGTGGCGAGATCCAGGAAAGGATGTAAAGATATTCCCTTAGGAACCTAGGTGGCTAGACTCAAAGGCCAAGGCCTAAATCATCCTAGGGAAACGGAGTTAATCCAAGAGCAATGCTGGAGGAACAGTGGAGAGAGAGAGAAGAAGGAAGAACATTGAGAGACCCTATAAAGGGAACTAACTGAGGGGGGAAGTGATAACAGTGAGACTGAAGGGATGTGACTAAACACTGTGGAATTTAGAGAGTCGGGAGGGTCGTGGGGAAACCAAGGAGGCTGACCACTAGAATGAGGACAAGACTCAATACTGCGGTAGATAAGGGAATGGCTCACAAGGGGTGCGGATAACAACAGGACTCGGGGTAAGGTGGGAAACCGAGTAAATCATAGCAAACAATATAGTCGCGCATAACTAAGTAAACCGAAGGGGCAGGGCAGCGGGGACAGAACGCAGGAAACAAGACAAGGCATCAGAGGCCAGCAGTGATCCTCAAAACCCAGTCTAACCAGCAACGCTACAGAGGAGGGGACTAAACAGAGAGCCAGCCTGCTGCCGAACGCAGCTGCCAGTGATTTGCTTGATTGCTATGGTGTCCGCAGGTCTCTTAAAGGTATAGTGTGTCCCATACTGTTTAGCCCTCAAGCTCGCTCGGAGCCGAGGCATTCCAGCCCGCAAGGAGGCGCACGTCCTGGCAGTAGCATTCCTAGTCTGTTCTCTGGTCTCTTCCCTTCTGTGCTCCTACTACTGACTTCATTAGAGTTAGGGTAGCCACCTTCCTCCAGGAGGAAGCCTGTGGGGGAGGGGAAGGGCCATGTCAGAGAGAGTGGGAGGGGGGGAGGGCTGCCACGCCCCTTTATGGCATAACCCCACCCCTTACAGAGTGTTGTGATGTCTCAATACCCCACAAGAGGAGGGCCATGTCAGAAAGGGGGTGGGACAAAGGGGCTTCCATGTGACCTCGTGTAGAGTCATGGCACAACAATGCGTCATTGGACCGTGACCATGTTTGAAAGGGTTGGGAAAGTCCCTTGGGGCCCCTTCCCGTTCTGACATGGTCACTTTCTGACACCTCCAGAAACCTCGATTGCTCTGGGTTAGGCGCATGTGGCCCTTACTGACCTGGAGAATACCCGAGAGCCCAGATAGTCCGTGTCAAAACCGGGAGTTTCCATGTGAAATCTAAGGGGTGGTGGCAACCGTGGTAGGAATTCAGAGTGTAGAGGACTGAGGCCGCATTCACACCTGACCCGGGTGCGGCGGTGGCGGCAAGACCCGCGAGAGAAGACGCGGCAGCGGGCAGGAGCCAGATAGTAGAAGAAGAGCCGGTGCGAACGAGGATGTGCCGCGGTTTCCCTCGCACATGTCAGGGCAGGAGTTTCCTCCTTGACGTGCGCGAGGGAAGACACGGCACATCCCTGTTCGCACTGGCTCTTCTTCTGCTGTCCGACTCCTCCCCGCTGCCGCCTCTTCCCTCGCGGGTCTTGCCGCCGCAGATGTGAATGCGGCCTGATTGAGTCCCATACGTTAATAACGACTACAGAAGGGCTTTGAAATGTCTTCGAATGAATATTCAGAAAGGTTCTCTTTTTTAAATTTGCAGGCAAATGGTGGAGGTAAGTTCTTGAGTTGTCTCGAGTGCTTTGGGAAGGTTTGGCTGTAATTCTTAATTAATTAATTAATTAATTAATTAAAGGCATTTAATTAATTCATATATAGGCAGTCCTTAAAGAAAGGGCTTCCAGTCTAGGCTACACTCAAGCCAGTTAAAATTCTTATAGGATTAGCACCTTTTCATGGAGTTGCAGTGAGCAAGACAAACCGCTGTTGTAGTTGTGAACCTCTCTGTGGAAAAAAATTTATCCAAGTAATTTCCACCACTGGGTGTCACCTGCATCCTATAACTGATCAGGAAGGGACAGACAAGGAAGGTGATACGGGGTGATAAATACCGCCTTTGCACTCTGTACACTGGAACCTTTATACTTCCTATCTTTGACCAAGGGCGTTTAGGGTGAATTCCATTAACCTTTACATGGATTAGCACTCGTGAGCTGCAGCTGTTCGCAGCAGAAGGGAGGAATTCTTCCCTGGGTGCCCAACAGACTTACACAAATTTTGCTTGCCTCTGAACGGCGGGACAATGCTGAAAATCTATGCAAGACCTCTCTCTTTCCATACAAATTCCCCGTTTCATTTTTTGCAGATCATCTTTGGGTTCCTTAGTTCCTCTTCTTATCGTTCCTATTATGGCAGCTCCTGGAGGTCTCAAAACACACGGCTGCCTCACCGTGTGAGGTGTGTTGCAAAGAATTCCTGCCCCAAAGAGCATATAGCCTATGAAGGCAAGAGGATGGAGACAGTACTGCTGTATCCCCATTTTACAGATAGGCAGCTAAAGCTCAGAGAGATTAAATGACACAGGGCCAGCCTTCAATAAAGTAGGGCCTAAGGTGGGGGTATCTGGGGCTGTCCTACTTTGGTTGTGGGCAGGTCCAGGGCACAGAGTGCGGGAGACAGAGCCCCCTTTCCCTAGACTGAGAGCCACCCTCAGGAGCAGGCAGGGGACCTCACGCCCCTGCTGCCATGCCATAACCCCTAAAGCTCCTGTTGCGGCCCCAACTGTGCTACTGGATTAAGGAACCAGTGAGTGGCAGGGCTGATAGCCCCGCACTAGTGTCAGGCTCCAGGAATCTCAAACTTGGGTCTCCAGGGAGACTGAGCCAGCGCCAGCACCCTACCACCTGCACCACCACAACCCGAATCCAGGCCAAGGAACCACGTCACATGAAGCGCAATCCGCCCTGCATGTGCTACAGCCTGAGGCAGTCAGGTGATCAGAAGACTACTGCTCATTGGCCCTCTTCCAGTATTTATTTCCCCTTCCTACCACCCTTCTCTTGTCTGAGCAGTCTGTCACAGAAGGTGTTAACAAACGTAACCGTGGCCTGCTTTGGCCTGCTGAGGCCCACTTTGGCTTGCGAGCCACCAGCACGTTTGTTTGTGCCCCGCCAGATGTTCACGCTGGATTGGTCCCGGGTGTGTCACCTGATAAACCCCATGGACTGTTGATCGCTGACCCATTCCCCCTGAGTACCAGGGCCCCGATCCTGGAAACCTGTCAGCTAACCAGTGGGGCAGTGCGGCTGCCAACACCATCAGTGCTCCCATTCTGATGACCGTTCTTGGCATCTGGGGCCACCATGTCCTGTAGATCCTTCCCATGCGATGGGTCCAGGGCAGCTGCCCCGCCTGTCCCACCCTAAGACTGAGCTTAAAGTGACATGTCCTGCATCACCCAGGCAGCCTGGAATGAAACAGGTCTCTTGAATCCTGATCCAAACACATGGCTACCATGCCACTTCCCTGATCTCATTCTCCCCTCTACGTTTCTGGTTACTTTCATAATCAGCATTGTGTCCTCACTGATGGGATTCCTGCACACACGTGCACATGTACACACGCACACACACGTGTGAGCCTACAAAATTTTTTCTTATTTCAAGCGGCAAAGCTTTCACCCAGCTGTTTCATTGCTTTCAGTGGGAATCTGGCCAGTGTAATTGAAGCTAAAGGATGGTCCCTAGAGTCTGAAAGAATCTCCAATTTTTTCCGGGTTCTCACAGAGAAACCCTCGGTTAAAGCTTGATAGAAAAGCCACTGAAGTAGATAAGAGTTTGAACGTGCCTAAGCATAACACAGATATTTTGCCAAACAGGTAAATAGCAAACCAGCCCAACTACTTCAGGTTCTTTTAGAATTTATAGTTTCTTTCTCTATAGCGTGGCCTAGTGGGTGACCTGGTGGACTTGCACCTGGCAGATGAAGGTTCAAGTTCCCTTTTAGCCATGAAGTAAGCTTGGACAAGTCACTTTGAGTGTTTTGAAACAAGATGCTACCTCGCATGGGCCAACCAGGAGCCGCTTATCTGGCCGCCCGCTTGAAGGTGGCGTGGGGGGATGTGCACTCTCGTGACCCATTCAGCACCCACTCTCATGGCACGCTGCCGAGAAATGCAGAGTGCACCGTGCGGGGCAAGCCAACAAAAGTGCGTGGCAATGGGCGGCCACACATCCCCTGACCATATAAACCGGGGCAGCCGCCCATATAAACTGGGGCAGCCGCCCACACCAGCAGTTGGATCCCCTGCTCGTAGTCGCTGTGGGTGGGAGACAAGACCTTTGCAAATCACAGGAACTGGCTGCAAGCACCGCGGAGCCTGGGTTTCCCAGCGCTCACACCCAGGACATGTCAGTTTCAAAGGCCAGCCCGCTGTACTTCTTCCCCCATGGTCCATGGCAGGGGGAGTGCGAGGCAGCAGTCGTGCTGGGAAGCTGCCCGGTGGGATCCCTCCCCGTTCACTCCACCTGAGTGGCTTCTCCACAGTTGGGCCACTCAGTGGCCACAGGACCCACCCCCAGCCTTGTTTTAAAAAACCCCTCTCCGCTTCAGTTCCCCATCTGTAAAATGGGAATAATAATGACCTACCTCACAATGGGCATTTTTACGCACACCTTAAAAGTGCTGGTCTTTCAATCTTCTGCCCTGAGGCAGCCTAAAGTAGCCGCAGCTGTAGACGTGAGGGGCTGCCATGGAAACCAAGTGACCACAGCTGCCTGGAGCAAAGCAGTTTACCAGGAGAACTTCTTACACACAAAAGTTCTGGGAGGAGTTCTATGCAGAAGTTCAAAGAGCCAGATGTTTAAGATCTGGGTGAGTGATTTAGTGTCACACCACACTGTGGCTCACGTAGGCGGAGCTGTGGCAGTGCAGGGGGCTGGGCAGCGGCAGGGACCCAGAAGGGGCGAGATCCCGGTGGCGGGCAATGCCGATGTGGCGGGCCCGGCACCGCCCCCGCAGCAACTCACTGTGGGGCCGTGAGACCCACCTCTGCCCGAATGGGGAACGGCCGGGGCGACTCCGTTGGCCGAGGTTCGCGTGCTGGCCCCGCCCAGAAGCAGCGCAAGGCTGGCGGAGCAACGTGGGACGCCGGGGGGTGGAGTTGGGCCTCCGACCTCGGCGACCACGCTTTGACTTTCGGCATAAAGAGGCCGGAGGAGCAACAGAATCCTGCCGGTAATCGATTGAGAGACTGGCCCCTTTACCTTGATCCTTGGTTTTGCCTTGAGCTCTACACCTGGTTGCGATATGCCCTCCTTCCCTTCTGTCCCGTGTGTGTGCTACCGTTGACTGTGAGTACCTGTGTTGTCCTGCTTAGTCTCCTCCCTCACGTACCTGTGTTCCTTGCCCCCTGTCCCTTTCCCTTCCTCTTCCCCGAGTGTTAGCCCTGCCCTCTCTTCCTTCCCCCCACCCTTCCTTCCCTGCCTCCGCTCTGCACCCCTTGGGGATACCTGGGTTTCTCGCCCCCGCACCTATCAGAGCACCGTGTCCTGGACCCTGGGGATGTTGTGAGTGAGTTTGCTTGTGCGGACCCTTACCTGTTATATCCCTTGGGCATACTCCACCTCTCCTTCCCGGTGATGATCTGGGTTGCTCGCAGGAGTTGAGAGAAAGCCCACCTAAGATCCTGAGGGAATGACCTCCCTCGTGGTATTGCCCGAGAGTGGAGTCCCTGATCAGGGCTCACCCCTTCCTTCCCCTTCTTACCCTCTCCACTTACCCACCTAGCATTTAGACACACATAAAGTTCAGGATGTAACAGCAAACATGCAGGAGAGATGTGTGTGTAATGATGTTATGAGGATGAGCTAGATACGGAATGGAAAGCATTTTGAACACTGAAAGCACTATACAAACATGATGAATGCTAGGTACATATGCAAGAACATCTACCCTGTTCTCCAGTGTTCTTGGAAAATGCCCATGAAATAATGACCCCTGAATGAATTCCACTCTACAGTGAAAGGGTCGAGTGCGATTGTCTGACAAGCAAGAGTGTTTTCCTAGGATTAGGAGAAGTATTGTGCACTTTTAAATAGCAGTCTGATGAAAGTTTGTTGGCACCGAGGCCAAGGAATTATTGGTGAGTATTGCTTTGTCGTTTGTTATGGAAAATCTTAGGAAGAGGTTTGGCAAGAGCAGTGAATTTCTTCTGTGCCTTGTTTTTTCCATCTAATGTGGCTAATTTATTTTGTTCCTTTTTTAAAAAAAAAAAGTAACTTCCTTGCATTGTGCTGCAGAAGGGTGTTGCTTGAAGGAAGCAGAGGGAAAACAAGAGGGGCGGCTGGAGCAAATCCATCAGAACTGGTTATTCCAGTCTCCAAACCAAGCAGCTGCAGCCCATGTTATGAAAGTAAGTAGCAATCCTTAGTGACTGGCGCCTGGCCCCCATTCCTATCTCTTCCACCGAAGACTTCTGTGAAATCCAGGCCTTTGTGAATCATTTGGTATGAGCCTTGTTCTATAATCATCTCATTTAGCCTGCACTTGAGGAGATTCGGAAGTCTGTCAAGTGTAGAGAAGTTTGTCAAAACGCAGCATCTCCAACATTTGGTTTCCATTAATGAAGCCCAACAGCTGCTTATTACTGCCTCTTTTCCTAATGAGTAGACTAGGGTTGCCACAAAATCTGAAGGGAGTACCTGCAAAAATGAATATACCGAGCAAATTTCGGGTACCCGATGGTACCCTTAGCTCCCAATTCAAGTACCTGATATCCCGGAATGTTGACTTCTGGTCCTGGAATATTGACTTCCACTACCGATATTTTTTGGTTTTCTGTCCCAGTTTTTTTGTTTTCCATTCTGATTTACCAATTGGTAACCAGAGAAATTGGTAAATAGGTACTTGAAATTACAGATTTTTGGGGGTATCCAGGTACCCAGTCAGTGGGTAGACCATCAATTACCCAATATGGAACTCAAAACCGAAGTTATTACCTGTGGGTGCCAAACTAAGGAACTGTTTTCATTCTAGTTGCCACCTCTCCTGGTTTTGCCCAGAGACTCTGAATTTGACCCAGGCTCCAGGGGAACCCTTGATTTCTTCAGGTCCGCCAGTGCCACCTGTGGTAACTTGGAGAAATTGGGCTTCAGGGGTGGGGCTACCTCAGAAAGAGGTTGGGCTGTAGGGGCTTTCCCATCCCCCTTCCCAGGGTGGTCCTGTCCCTATGGAGCATCACAATGTTACGGGGGGGTGGGGGGGCTACATCAGACCCTTTCCCCCACTCTCATCAATGTAACCCTACCTCCTATGTGTGAAACCCTGGACGGAGGAACCAGATAACTTCTAAGCCATGGGCCGATTGTCCAGCCATGGTCATTTTCTGAAATGGCTTCTACCGTTTTCTGAAATGGCTTCTCTGCTGTCAGCTACTGCAGTGACTAATGTTCCAAAGTGCTGCAACGTTATCACCACCAGGAATTCATAGGAAGTATCGTGAAGCATGCGACCCCTCACCCCCACCAATAACGACATCGTACAGAAGGTGCCTAGAGTGATGTCGGTGCTGCTGTATAGCCATTGCCGATAGCATTTTAGATACACTTTCATATTGAGTCCAAAGAATGTATTTTGTAATAGGCCAGTACTTAAGAGTGAGTTTAAAGATGGAAGTCTATAATTTGTGTTTGATGCTCCAATATTAAGCCTAAAAAGGCCAGTTTGTCGTCTCCTTGTACCCCAGAACATTTTTGAAATGATATCCTTGGTCCTGATTAGTGCTGAAACAGATACAAAAATTATTACCTGCTGTTAATATCCAGTATTCTGGTTAGTTTGGTAATTAACCCATTACGACAGGGGTTAACCACTGAAATGGAATACCAGATATTGCCACATTACCATTTGTTACGTTACCACCTTACCAGGTAACTAAATCCGATGCAGAGGAAGGGGGTGCACCTGTAATTTCTCAACCTCATGAATGTACCCTTGTCTCTCCCAGTGTTCACCTCTCCCTTGTCTCTCTCTTCCTTGTCTCTTGGGGCGTTTTCAGACAAGACACCACCCACCCACCTCCCATGTACTATACATGTTACAGGGCGCCCATAGGGCAACACTGCAGCCATGAAATATGTATAGTGGGGTGGGGAGGTGCTTGTCGGAAAATGCCCTTAGATTGTAAGCGCCTTTGGGGGTAGGGACCGGTCTCTAACTATTGATTGTACAGTGCTAGGTACACAGCTGGTGCCGTATAAATAAATAATAACAATCTCTCTCTCTCTGTCTTTATCTGTCAGTGAATCAGATATCTGCCGGATGCAGTTAATCAGATATCTGCCATTTGGTATTGGGCCGGATACCGGCGGATACTCCTGTCCGCTGTAGCTGCTGTTCTGCTGTGTAAGCAAGAGGCCTCATGGGCGTAATCAACAGGGAGATGGAGCAGGAATATTTCCATAATTTCTCCCTTTCCTGGGCAGTTTCTTCTTAAAAACTGCTCCCGATGAGACTGTGACAGTCCAAGACTTTGCTCCAGCAGCAGGGGATTTCTCTAGCCAAGCAGGCACATCGATCTCCCCAGGGGGCTGTAGACAGCGCAGTCTTTTCAGAATGTGCAATGGGGCTATTGCAGCGTCTCGTTGCAGAAACGCAGCCACAGGCTGCAGATACTGAGATATCGCCTGCTGCGGGCAAATAAATCTCTGTCCCTGTCCGGCTCCCAGCACACTAATTCCATATGTGTTTCTTCACCGTCACTGATGGCAGCTGCTGGTGCGCGGCACCTCACTCTTAAGCTGGGCAGCCAGCTCTTTAAAAGCTTTCTCTCGTCGAGATGCTGGAATTATTAGTAGATCAGCTGTTTGGCAAAATGATTGCCAGGTTCCCTCAAGGAACAACCGCACCATCTCCCTGGTGAGCTCAGACTCAGCTGGCCCTGCGCCTGGAAGGCTGGCTCCGCTGCCAAAGCCCTGCCACTTGGTTCAAGTGGGTAATATTTTGCTGTTCTCATTAGTGACTCAGCCTGTAATTAGATTTTTAAAGGAGCCACCTAAGCTTCAAAGAAATCTTTCTTTTAATCCAGAAAAGTTGTGAAGCCAGAGAAAGGGAAGAGGGGGTGGGAGCTATGTCAGGCTGACATCTGAGGGGTTTGTAATGGTTCTCCTCCGCGTTAACTCTTACAAAATGACTCTTGGTTTGGGAGGAAGCGTTTGGTGTCTAGGTGTGTCCTTGGTTTCTACTTTCTCCGCTGCAAGGCGTGTTCTCACAATTGGATCTTATGGATTAGAAGCCCCTTAACACACTAACTAGCCTTTCATTCAGGGTCCCCTTCTCTCCTGTAACTAAGTTTATTATTTATTTATTTATTTAATTAATTAATTAAAACGTTTGATATCATGCCCCTCCTGCCAAAGGCAGCTCAGAGCAGCTTACAATGAATAAAAATATAAAATTACACATAATAAAAATACACAAACAACATAAAGATAAAACATCTAAAAGGGGGGGGGAGAGGAAAATAAGAGGAAAAAGATCCCCCTCTGGGAAAAGAGGAGGGGTGGGGTGGGGCGAAAGAATACCCCGCCCTCACCACCCCCATACAAATAAAAACCCACCCTCATCCATCTCCCTCGCCAAAGGCCTGGCGGAACAGCCAGCTCTTGCATTGACGTCGAGAAGAGGAGAGGTCCGGGGCCCCCAGGGCCTCCGCCGGGAGGGAGTTCCACAGCCTTGGCGCGGCCACAGAGAATGACCTCTCCATAGTTGCCCCCCAGGATAACTGGGGGACTTCGAGAAGGGCGCTCCCGGTCGATTGCAGGGGCTGATCCAGAGGGAGTGAGGCGATCCTGCAACTCTATGGGATCCAAGCCGTACAGGGTTTTATAGGTAAGAACCTATAAAGCCCTATACGTTAAGCTAAGCATGTGCCACCTGCGCCGTCTCAACTTTGTGAATGTATCCCTCTCTCTCCCTTTGTTTCCCACTCCCTGGTCATTCCTAGTTGGCAAACCCCCTGGGGCAGGGTCCTGTCTCTAATAAATGATCGTGCAGTACCAAGTACATTTCTTGCGCTATATAAATAATAAAAATAACCAGAGATGAATCAAATAATAGATATTATTTTTTATTTCCATTTTTGGATAGTTATCCAAATCATCAAATAAATCTCTGCACCGAAAATTAAACTTGTTAGTTTGAGTCTTTGCTTATTTCGTTTTGGATACTCTGGTTTTTGCCACAGCTACTTCAGTCATTTCAGCTCAGATATTTGGGTATGTGGTTGACTATCCAAAACGAAATTTCTGAAATCATGGAAAAAATCACCCTCCTCTGAAACCAAGCAAATATCCAAAACAGGATAAAGAAAGCGCAAACTAAATAGTACTTCACAGGGTCCGATTCAAGGCGAATGAAATAATTAGATGCAATATTCAGCACAGGTAAAATGTCTAGGCCCCCTGTGGTTTTCACAATCAGGATATTTAAAGGTGCGTATGTGTAGCAGTCACCAGAAGAGTTTGGGGGCAGCCACACGAGATACCTACTATGACTTGGGCAGCCATAACCTGCTCTGGGCAGCCTTACCAGATGATATCATGTGACCGGCGGCTGCCAAATGTCCCCCCCGCCATGGGCCGAGGTGGGCAGCTGGCTTCTACGTGCTGTGTCCTCGGAAAAAGGCAGAGGGCCCAGTGTGTAGCAGCCGTACCCAAAATGGGGTAAGGCTGCCCAAGGCACAGTAGCTTAGGGGTGGGACTATCGGTATTGGATTAATCCGATAATACCGATAATAGCCGGTATTGGATTAATCCGATAATACCGATACTTGTTGGTATCGGAGTACCGGATTTTTAACATTGCCACCTTTGCTGGATTTTTTACATCGCCACCATTTAACAAACGGCCACGATGTAAAAAAACCCGGTACAATCAGCAATGTTAAAAATCCGGTATTCTGATACTGATAAATCCGCTATCGGGAGATCCGATACTGGTAAATTCGGTAATCCCCCTCAAGTCCTGCCTCTAACTTGTGTACTCAGTCACTTTCTTACTCACTGCGCAGCAAGGTCCACTACAGGGCTTGGAACAGTTCATAGCTCCAGTCCCACATGGCCACGTCACAATCAGCTGCAGGACAGTGGGAGGGAGGTGGTGCAGGGCCGGGTGCCCGGTTGTGTGACTGGTGCTTGGGCCTGCCCCACGGCATGGTGGGAGGTCCGACAGTGGCCTGCCTGCTTTGCTTCCCTGCGGGGGTGAGGAGGCCGACTGTCTGCCCTGCTCTGGTCCTGCAGTGTGGTGGCTGCGCTTGCCCACCACGGCGCTGCATGGGGATCAGGCCCTCTGCAACTCATGCGGCTGCACCCTGTTTCAAGCACTTTAGCTACTCTGAAATAACTAACACTGGTTGAAGAGGTTCATGAGAACACACACTGAGATGTTCCAACGCCTTCTTTTTTCCGCCTCCCCAAATTCTTTAAGGTGATTAATGAAAACCTAGGTGGTGCTTAGTGTGGAGGGGGCATGCGTCCTTCAGATTAGCAGCGGAAGAAGAGCTGGTGGATCCCCTTCAATCTCCCAGCCCCCTAGAGGGGGAAGAAGGATGCAGAAAGACGCTGTCACCTGTGCTGCCGCCCTATTAGGCAGACTCTCTGCTGACCCTAAGCACACACCTGTGCTCTGAAGTCAGCACTGTCTCCCTATAGCTTTCCAGGCACAATTCAAATTGCTGGGTTTTGACCTTTAAAGCCCTAAACGGTCTGGGCCCCACTTATCTGAGAGACCGCCTGGCCTTCCATGCCCCGCTGTGGCCCCTGTGATCGGTGGGAAGCGCCTCCTTGTGGGAACAATCTGTCAGTCTAGTTTATACGGTGAGAATGCCTCGTAGGGAGGCATTCTCGGTTGCTGCCCTAAAGCCGTGGAACTCCCTTCCCCCAGAGATTTGTTTGAGTCCGAGCCTGGGCATCTTCCAGAGGCGGTGTAAGACCTTTTTGTTTGTTAGGCCGTTTGGCAGGCAGGGATAGGGAATAGGGGGTTGATGGGGTTTGGGGAAGAGGTGTAAGTGGATGGTTGGGAAGGGTTTTGTGGGGTTGGGGAGGGATGAGGGGAAAGGTTGGGAGTTTGTGTTTTTATGCTGTTTTTATGTATTGTTTTTAATGGTTTTTAAAGCCACCCTGAGCCATCTGGGAAGGGTGGGCAAAATATTTAAATAAATAAATATAAATATTCAGCTGCTCTGCTGGAGTGGGTGTGGGATCTGTCTGGACTGGCAACAGACTGGGTGAGGTCCACGTTCTCAAACATCTTTCCTCTACTGTTGAGAGGGGGATTTTCCACCCTCTAATGTTCGGGTGGGCAGGTAACGCCTCAAAATACCCATCCCCTTTAAGCAACTGAAAGAGGGGCTTCTGGGAGGATTGAGATGGAGGGGAGTGAATTGCTAAAGAGTTGTTTACGCATCGCCCCCAAACAGAAGTGCAGTCATTTTTGTCCTGCATACGATAGACACCAGTTTCCAATCCACGTGTTTTGCTGTTGCGGTACGGATAATTTCTAAAACGCTTTTATCCCTTGCAAATGCGGTGAAAATTAAAAAGAAGCAGACTCCCTCTCAGAGTCTCTGGTTTAGACTTGAGGTTTAGAATGTGGGAAGACACCCCCCACCCCCATGGAGGTTCCAAGAACAGGTGAGTGGGACCACAGAAAAGGAGGGAAGGAGGAAATATTTTTTTTGGTCTAGCTTGTCCCCTTGTCCCAAGAGAGAGGAGGCCAACAGGCAGCAGGAGGCAGGTTCCTGAAGAGTTGGCAAGACTAGAGAAGGCCAAGGTCAAAATCTTGACATGGGACAAGGGTTGTTGGATAGCTGGAGGGCTGGTGGACCTCATAGAAGTTGGGGGTGGGGGGTGCACTCAAGAAAAGGAGGGCCCATTTATGGGTCTGTGCCATGGATCCCTAGTATTGTGTGCATGCTGTCACACAGTTTTTCAGTGATTGGAGGTAGGAACTGGAAAGAGGTCACATTAAAACTGGCCACGGGCAGCATTTGGACCCCGGGCCTGAAGTTCCCCACTCCTGGACTAGAGGGAAGTCAGCATTCTTCTGTTTTCAAGGGTATAAGGGGTAAGGGTGAATGAGAAGAAAATAAATTGATGGGTGGTTTCTGATTAAACCAGGCTGAAGCTTATGGGTTGAGGCAAATGGGATGGGTATTGTAAATTTAGTGTGAAAGGCTCAATAGAAGAATTTTCCTGGCAGTGAGAAAAATCTGAGACGAATCTATAAGTACATGAAGAATTTAAACCTAGGAACAAGCCAGGTCTGAAGTTAGAAAAGCAATTGATTCTGAGTTGGAAATAATTCCGAGCTGGAAAAAAGCAGTGACTCTGTGGCAAAACTATCTGGAAACTTAACTTCCCAGAGTCTGCCCTCTGTAGAAAGGTTCTTGGAAGGATTAAAACAAATGCTGCTGCGGGAGACTATGAAATGGAAGGTTTATCTTGTCAGTGTAGGCGTGTGTACCACAGGTGTTCATCCTGCCTTCCAAACCGCTGAAAACAAACTCCATTTAGAGCTTGCGTCTCCTTATCAGGCTGTATTCTTGAGCGACACAGTTGACCTTGACTTAGGCTTTTCGATTTATCTCCAGAATAACCATGCCAAACATCTGCCAGATATTTTTTCACTTTAGCAGCAACTCGTCATGGAGCGGAATAAAAAAATTAATGGAATCCCTACATGGGTGTCTTCATCCATTGTGTCTAAATGGTTTGCTCCATACGAAGCCAACAGCCAGCCATACCTCAGTGGTTAGGATTGTCACTTATAAACTCTATCCTGAGGTTTGCTCAGGGATGCCAAAATGCTAGTGTTGGAAGAATTATATGAGTTCACCAGGTATGTGTGTTCTTTGTGAAGAGAGCATGGGCTGAATGCTAGCTAATTCCTGTTCTCACCATGAGAGAGAGAGAGAACGAACCTGCTGGTGCCTCCACCTACCCAGTTCACTGGATCATTCCATGTCTGACTGCTTCTGAGCTTACATTTTGCAAGGGTTGGGCCCTAACGTGAAAATAAGTGCGGGACCTAGCACAAATTAAGCTGTAGGCGATGGCAGTGACCATGTCTGCGCAAGGCGGGAAGCTTTGGTCATGGCTGCTGCCATGGCCATCTCTGTAGATGTAGTTGTAATAATAATAATAAATTATTATATATTATTTATTGATTTATACCCCTTCTTCTCCCTAAGGACTCAAAGTAGCTTACAGAGACATATAAAACACAAAAATAATTCATATATAAAATTACAAGAATCCAAATTAAACTTTATAAAAAGTTGAACCCCTGGTAAAAGGTTATAATTTTTGTCCCCACACCCCGGTACAGAGGGGTTGGTGCTTCGCCCTCATCCCTCCCCCCCCCTTACCTGTATCTCCCTCTCCTATGGCAGCGAGCAGGAAGCACCTTCTGGGAGCCTCTGGAGCCGTTGAAATACATGGGTAGGTACAAATCAACAGGCAGAGATATCCCTTCCACAGGAGACGGCTCTGGTGCTGGTGGGAAGCGTAGCCCCACTCTGCTGTAGTTGCAGCTGGTTCTGTGGACCACTTATCAGGGCTTTCTGAGACACCGATGGTCCATGCTCAATGGACTCACTGGAATACACCATAAAAATTGTCATTCTTCCTTTCACTTGGGCAAGAACGATTCCTTTAATTCTAGTCCTATATGTTCCTCTGTGATGATGAAGGGGGTGATGATGAAGCTCACCTAAAGCTTGTAAATCCTTCCCATTCACTTGCCATAATTAGTTCAAGGGAAGCTTATAATATACCTTACACCTGGGTTCCAGTTGATGCACTGACATCTCCGTGTTCTTTTATATGCCTCTGGGCTTCCCTGGCTTTATCTAATCTCTGCAATAAGAAGGGGATTCTTTGTGGCCTAGAGTCATGTCCTAGGCCTAAAGCTTTCAGCCATAATGAAATTTGAATGAAAGTAACTGTTAATGGGGCCCAGCTGGAGTCCAGAGTAAATAAGATGGCAGTGCAGCACAGAAATAGAGACGAGGCCTCCTAAGAATATGCTGAGATTAATTCCATCCAGGATATTTTAATATTGTAGTACTTCCAGCACAGCAAAGCTCTCTTAACCTTGCTGAACAGGTTTGCCCCTCCTAGCAGACAGTAGAGCTATTTGGGTCTTCTAGTGCCCTTGGAGTTTGTCTAATCAACAGTGTTTGCCATGAGATCATGAGCTAAAGGGGGATAGAGATATACTTTTGAAACCAACGCCTGCAATCCATGAACCAGGAATTGGCTTGTGGATTGTGCTGCAGCCAACGCCTTGAATTTTTCACTGATTATAGCAGGACCTTTTGGTATCACTGCACTTCAAAAATATGGCATGTTTATAATAATAATACATTTTATTTTTATAGTGGCTCCCCTGCCAGATGGTGCTCTGAGTGCTGTACAATCATAAAATACAATCAGTCGTAAAACAATATAAAACATAGTCTATTTAAAACAATGCAAAAGAGACTGTGAAGGTAGGGCAGAATATATTGAGGGGAAACCATCCGTGGATCCTAAAAGCACCTGGAGAATAAATACGTCTGCAGGAGCTTTTTCAAGGTGAGGAGGGAGGAGATGAATATCTAGAAGGGGCAAGTTCCACACTGAGGGGCCCGCCACAGTAAAGGCCTGAGGGCCCGCCGACTTAAGGTGCAGTGGCAGGATCCCCAAACAGCAAGTGGTTTCTGAGTGCAGCTAACCACGGCCCTTTTTACGTGGATGCCGCTGCGGGTCAGGTGGGTGGATGAGCAGGGAGACATTCACATGGATGGTGCCACAGGGGGTTGTGGGAAGTCTAGGGAGGGCCCAGCACCCACCCACCGAGCACACACGCATACCGTTCACATGGACAGTCCATACACCAAGCAGAGGGAAAACCACATCCGGTTACGTGATGTTACAGCATGGCCGAGCGAGGGCAAACGAAGCCGCAGCACTCGGCACCGCCCCTACCCTGCCAGATTCTGGGCGGGGAAGAAGGGAGCCGGAAGGTCAAGCAGTATAAATCAGCAGCTCCGGTCAAACCCCGAGACACAGCCTAGACAGCTGGGTACCACAGATCTCCCAAACCCCAGACCCTGCCTGCAGACCATAGTCCACACATGGGAACTCAGCAGGGAGAGAGAGCAGGGGGTTCCAGAATCGGGGGAGGAGGGAACAACAGAGCACAGTGCCCAGAACACACAGGCAAACCCCGGAATGCCAAGGACCACAGCACATGGGACCCCCAAACTCCAACACACTGTGCACGGCACAGGGCTGCAGAGGTGACACAGGCAGCCGGCAAAGCGCACGGAGGAGGCAGGGTTGGAGGACACAGGCAGAGCCCCACACCATGCCAAGGTCCCCGAGGAAAGGTAGCCCACCTGCAGCACGGCCACCTAAACAACAGGGAAGAAGGGACAGGACAACGGGACACGGGCTCCATGCAATCAGTAGGGATGTGCGAATGCGGTTTGGGAGTTCGGACCGAACTCGGCCCATTTGGATGACCGAACCGAATGACCAAAGCGAACGTTTGAACCCCCGAACAGTTTGGCTGCGTTCGGGTGAGTTCGGGCGGGGGAAACAGGGTAAACAAGTCCAGGGAGGAGGGAACTTCCTGAGTAGCAGACTTTCTGGCGTCAGAGGTGGAGAGAATAGCAGCCTGCCTGCCCAATCACAATCCCTCTTTTCCTCAGACCACTGGCTTTGCAGTCTGCGATTGGCATGGGGCTAGGCTGCACAGAGCCAATGGAGCTTGTGGAAAGGCGGGCGCAGCAAGTAACAAAAGTCATTGCCCTCCCCCCTTCCCAATCCTTCTGAGCTAGCCACTGATCCTTTCAGCAGCATTTCCAGAAGTGTCCCTCTCCCAGCAGTTTGCTTTCCTAACAATCCATTCCCGTCCTCCTCCTATTTCACCCATTCCCACACATTTACCTCCCTAGCTTCATTTATTTACCTTAGATTAGATAGATTTAGGAGTTATTTTTATTTTTTACCCCTCCCTGTGTTCTTCCTCCCCCCTCCATTGAATCCTTTGCCTCTCCCTCTATATATTCCATCCCCGATTCCCTTCCCCTGTTTTTGGATTTATTTAGAGTAGGATTAGATTGATTTAGGTTTCATTTCAGCTTTGTACCCCTCCCTGTGTTCTTTGTGTTCCCCCCATATATAGATAGATAGATAGATAGTTGTAGGAGTTAGCTTAGTGATAGAGATAGAGATAGTGTTTAGTGATTTAGTTTTAATATTTAGTGTGTTTATAGGACTAGGCCTTTGTATAGATATTCATATTAGATAGTATTAAATTTAGTTGCATAGGTTTTAGAATAGTTAATAAGCAGTTAGATTTAGTGTAGCGTAGAGTGTAGTGTAGAGTGTGTGTATGTGTGTGTATATATGTATATATATATATATATTTGTGGCCCAGTGGTCATTTTGTGCATGCACATTTTAAAAAATTTTAATTTTAAATTCAATTGAGAAAAAAAATCTCGAGCGAAAAATGGTCGAGAACCGCTTTTTTCTCGATTCTTGTTTCTCATTTAAAAACGCGTCGAGAATTTTGGTTCTTGACAAGAACTGAGGAAAAAGCAAAACTGAGTTTCAGCCCTAGCCATGTCTGCATCAGTGGACCAGGTGTACACGACAGTGGTTGATGGGGAGTCATGTTTTATATGTCAGTGCTGAGCAGGACATTTGAGCATTTCAGCCCATGCAACATTCCTTCCTGGTTGATTTGGCAAACTCATTCAAGTTACAGGAATCTGTGGGCAGGTGATATTTTGACCTTTTTGAAAAGACCTTTGAAACTTTTTTTTAAATGATATCAGTGTTTGAAGGGGTTTGAATAGAGGGATTTTAAAAATTATTCAATACCCATAAGACTGTGATAAATTTTCTAACCTCTTCTATTAATAACTCAATTCTGAAAGCATTTCCATGCATGCAGCCCCATGGACGAGAGAGACACACAGATGTCATCAGGGTCTAACACTGCTAATCCCTTGAAAAACACAATCCAAAAATGCGAGGCCATCTCTTCAGCTGGTGGAAATCAGCGTACAATGCCAGATCCAGGGAAGTTGGGGCCCTGTACAAAACGATGGCGTGGACCACCTTTTAACAATAGAATAGCTGACAGACACACAGAGACTCATCCATTACTAGGGTTGCCAACTCTCTGAATTTCACCCAGGGACTCCAGATTTTGACCCGAAATCTCTGGGCTCTAGGGCAAGCCTTGATTTCTTCAGGTCAGTCAGGAGAAATAGGGGAATCTAGGAGTGGCAGAGGTGTCTACGATGGAAAAGACAAGAGGTGGCCAGTAGGGACTTTTCTATCTCCTTTCTAATCTGGCTTCTTTCCAGTGCTCCGCCGGGGTGGGGTTATGTGAGAAAGAGCTGTGGCAGCCCCTCTCCTCCTCCCCGCCCCTGGATGTGGCTCTGCCCCCTCTGGGTTTCCTTCCAGAAGGCGATGGCAATCCTATCCATTACAAAAAGGGAAATGTTACAGTAATTCGTTTTTGAGGTTCAGTTAAACACAACCTTCTCTTCAGAGCTTGGGATTCCCTGCATTACAGGCCCAGTTGTTATTTCTAGTCTGTTGATGGGCCTCAGATATTGAGAAGGCCTCTTCTGATTTGACATGGGCTCAGGCTCCCAGCGTTCGAAGCTCTGTGGGCCTGTATTACACACTAGTGCTTCTCCCCCTCTGACTGTCATTTCAAGTTTATTCATGGACCCGTGCCATGTGCAGTCAAGACAGTCTGCTCTTGCCTGGTTCTGGTCCTGTCAGCATAGCTCCCCCCCCACCCCCCACGTTACTGGTGGAAAGAAAAGTTTGTTTGCTGAAGTCAGTGGAATGATGCCAATTTACCCAGCTCAGAATCAGCCCCTCGAGCTGTTTATTTGTAAGGTTTGTTCGATACAGCCCTTGGGAGACGGTACATATGATTCCATCCAGACGTGATCCTCGAACGGACCCCTTTTTCTTCTCCAAAGCAAGAACGTTTGCTTTATCGACAAGATGCCAATAGAAGAAGGGGAGAATTATGAGCTGGTTAATTGAGAGGATTTTAATAAATGTTGCCCCACCCCTTGGCATCCGCTCCTCTCCTCCAGTGCCTGCTGCCAAACGCTTTATCTCTGTGTTATCCATTTCTGATCCCTCGCTCAGAGCTTGGAGCCAAGTCAGAGAAAGCAATCCCTATCAGTGGGTTCCCAGGCTACGTCTAAATACAGGCCAGCTTTACAGACCCTCGTGACCAGATTCAGGGGTTTAAATTTTTCCCCAGATGTGACCTGAGGGGGTGAGATACCACCTACCTCCAGAGTTACTACTGTAGTAACCTCGGAGTACTCCAACATGACAAGTATGTGGGAGGGGGAGGGTAGTAGTTATTACCTGGTAGTATGTTTTAAGTTGCCATGGAAGAGTGTATATAAAAATATGCATATCAAATATATGTGTGATATGGACAACATGTAGGGTTACCAGTAGGAGTGAGCAGAAGGTAGATAATTTGTTTTAGTTTTTGTTTTTGTTTCCTAAAACCCATTCATGGGGGTGTTGTAAAGGACTCTACTGTTTTTGTTTATTCATTTTATTTTATTAAATTTTTTTTTAAAAATCACTGTGCATACACAGAACGACCTCCAGGGTCGTTCTGCGCATGTGTGACCCTTTTTCAAAATGGTGCTGACACTGCCATTTTGGAAAAGGGCGCAGATGCACAGAACAGCCCCGGTGGCCATTTGGTGCATGTGCAGTGATTTTCTTTATTATTTTTAATAAAATAAAACAAAAACAAAAACGAAAACGAATGAAATCAAACGAATGTTGTTTGCTTATACATTCGTTTTTGTTACCTTAGTTATGGAAAAGAATGAATGGGGCTTCATTTGTTTCCATAATTAATTAAACAATATGAAACCGCCCTAGTTACTGCTCTTTTCCAGGCTTTCAGCCTTAAGGGATAGGGCCATATTGGTGGGGATGGGGTATAGGGGCTGTCATGTCCCCTGTCCCTTATGGGGTATCGTGATATCACTGCATTCTGCAGGGAGTGGGGCTATGTCAGAAAAGGGGCAAGGCAAACTGTCAAGGCCCTTTCTGATTTAACTCCATCCCTCATGAAGCATCATGTCACTCCCTAGGGGAAGGGCTGTGTTCAGTTGCAAAGGGAGTAGCCTCTCAGGCCCGCCCCCTTTCCAACATGGCTGTCGCTTGCCAGCCCGATTTCTCTATGTTATCTGAGCTGAATTTGCCTGCGTTTTGCCGCTGTATCTGCTTATCCTTTGCACCGTTCTTCCTGGAGGAGTGGAGGGAGGTGTTCCTAGCAGCATACACTACAGGTTTGACAGGTGAATTTCCCCCTGTTCCTACCCCATTGCTCTGTCCCTGTTGTCGTATAACACAGTCATGAGATATGCTATCTTGTGAAGCAGTGATGTGACAGGGAGAAAGTTCTAGAAGAGTGAGAATTATTGGCACTCAAGAAATCCTCTGACCAGATTGTGGTGAGTAGGAAGCAGTTGGCAGAAGATCTAAGGAAGGGCTTGCGTCTAATTACCACCCTGCAATGTGCAAGACCGCTCTGCAATGTGCTAGCCCGCAGAGAAAGTGCTGGCGCACTCCACTGCTGCCGTTGGATGCTGATGGGACTCATTAAATGCCTCGGGGCGCTTCTCCAAGGGGCTTTGTATCCTCAGACTCTTGTTAGGGGTGGAAAGAGGCTTGTGAGGAGAGTGTAAGGCGGTTCCCTGAAGGGAAGAGTGGCTCTTTCAAAGCTACATCATGTTTTTTTAACAAAAGGCTGAAGCTGGAGGGCTCCCAGGATACAGGCTGAGGAGTTGGTCCCGTTGTCCCGCCGAGATGAAAGTAATCTAAGAGCCTGCTACCCAGGTGGAATTGGGGCTTCATCATGGAGGGAACACTAGAACATCCCACGGACTGTGGATCCTATCACCAAATCAGTCTGGCTGGGCCAAAAGAGCGAACCATATTATTAGGGCGCGGGAGCGCTCTAAGAGTTAAGGTGTGTTGCACGCTACATTATAAAGCCCCGACATACGATGTGTTCTAAAACTGCCATGATTAAAGTTAGTGTAGTGAAGCTTGTGGCGGAGGATCACTAGAGTAGGCGGTTCATGCTGTGCACGGTTCAGCCGAAGCCCTTGGATAACAGCTGAGATATCCCCGTTTTAAAATTGCTCTTTGAACTGTGTTTTTTTTGCCCAGTCTGACCATCTCGATCTAGGCAGGGTAGAGGGGTTTAGTGTTGGTGGGGAGGAGGAGTGACCCTTTTAGAACATTCAAGGGAGCTGCCAGGAGGTGCCTTTGGTTTTGTTTTTTTAAAAATCTGATGAGTAATTTCAAAGTTATACGGTTGTGAAAAAACCCCACGTTAGCCTATGAAGAGGGGCAGGGCAGTTTAGAAGAGGAGTGCTACTCACAGGCTCTGCTCCTGAGTGGGGCTCAGGGCAGTTGTGCCTGGGGGCTTTGGGCACAGGGGAGGACAACCGCCCCCATGCCCCTAGCCCCCTCCCTCTTGCCGTCACTCCTTGCTGCTGCCTGCTTTTCCCTCCACCCCCCAATTGCTGCCTGCCCAGAGCCTGGCCAGCTCTAGAGTCTGCTCCCTCCCGCTCCCCTATGCTGCCGCCACGCCATTGCTCCCGCCTGTGCCAGCCCTTCCTCGGCAGCAGCTGGGGGGGGGGGAGCACTACCCCCCTCCCAATGCTGCCGCCGCTGCTCCTACTGCCTCTACTGCTGCTTCTACTCACCGCCGCCAGGGTGGTTTTCAAAGCGCTTGTGGTGCCGGGCCACACGCAAGTGCTTTGTGCGCTGCTGTCATGTTCCCTAGTAGTGTGGCACGCTGGGAAGTGTAGCCCCACCATACCACACTACTAGGGAACATGGCAGCGGCCCCACAAAGCACTTGCGTGTGGCCTGGCACCACGGGTGCTTTGAAAACCACCCCGGTGGTGGCGGCTTATTCTCCTCCTCCTCCTCCTCCTGTATGGTGAGTGCTGGGGCGGCACTTACAGGGTGCCAAGGGAGTGAGGGCAGGTGGGTGCTTGGGAGGGGCAGAGAAGCAAGGGCGGAGGGGTGGTTTGGGTTGGGGGGCCGGAGGAGCAAGGGTGGGGGTCCTTTGAATGTGGGGGGGCAGAGGAGTGCGGGCAGGGGATGTTTTGAGTGTGGTGGCATGGGGTGCTTTGAATGTGGGGGGGCAGAGGAGTAAGGGCAGAGGGGGGCTTTGGGTGTGGGGGGGCAGAGGAGCAAGGGCAGGGGTGCGCTTTGGGTGTCGGGGGCAGAGGAGTGAGGGCGGTAGGTGCGTTGGATGTGGGGATGCTGTTTAGAAAATCTAATTATAAAAATTAGGCTGTATGGGAAACTGCCAACAGCAGAGTTCAAATAAGATCTCCTCCAGTGACAGATTGTAATAAGCAACTTGGACAGTTAGATGATGCTTTATGTGCTAGAGACATAAGAGGTGGTGTAACTCCTGACCCATGTTAATGTGGTTACTCTGGCAAAAAAAGTAGGAAACAAAACTACAGCTCTTGCTCCCAATTGATTATTAGGATGACTGCTTAATTTAAATCGTATGCAGGTTGGCAAGCCAACTGTCTGACACCTGTGACACCTACATGGTTGCATAGAAACTCATGCTTCAAGGATGCTATTAATGACAGGAGAATGGCTCCAATCAAACTTGACCCCTGTGAAGTGGAATGCAAAATATAGTCTTGAAGCACGGATCTGACTTTTGGCACCACTGAGGCTGGTCTTTCTGGTCTTGCTGTTCCAGTGCCGATCGGCACACAAGAATTAGCCTTTCCAAAGTAAAACTATTTAGGAAGGATTATTATGTGTAGGTGTGAGAGGTGTATTATGAAAACGAAATGGTGGTTTTTATATCAGGTTGCTGTTGTATAGACCCAGTTAGCATGCGTGCCAGGAGGAGTGTCAGGACCCCGTTGGTTCCCAGCATAATGGCCTAACCCATGGTGCTGCCGTGGCTTCTGGATAGGTGGCTTGGTTCTGGGGCCTGTGACTGGCTTCATGCTGCGGTTAGGCCACTCCCCCTGCACATGAGATTGGCTGCTGGCAGTATAAAAGTCTTCCTAGAGGAAGTAGGGAGCTTTCGCTAGGCCCTGCCAGCCCCTTTCCCTCCCAGATCATGCCCCCCCAGCCCCTTTGGAGTCCCCTCAGCAAAATACTTAGAAGCAATTCAGGTTTGGGAGAAAAACACATTTATTATAGAGCGGGGTCACCAGGAGGGCAGGGGTGCTTTGGGTGGGGGGTGGGGAGCAGGGGAGTGAGGACAGGGTGCTTTCATGGTGGCAGGGAGTAGGAGCGGGGTTGTTGGGGGGCAGGGCAGGGCCTTGGGTGTGTGTGGAGGGGAAGGGAGTAGAAGTGGGGAGGCTGGAGCTGTGCAGGACCTGGGTGGTGTGAGCGGGGCAGGCAGTAGCAGTGGCGACAGCATGGGGAAGCAGGGAGCAGAGAAGCATGTAAGCGGTCAGGGCGCTGACCGGGGAGCGAGGAAGGGGAGGCACAGCAAGAGGGAGGGCTGCAGTGTGTGTGTGTGTGTGTGTAGAGGGAATACCTGCAGTAAATTTGCAAGGGGAAGGGTGTTGTGCGAGGGAGGCCTTAGTGTTGGGCGTGAAATACAACACATGATAAAGAGCATAAAGACACATTATATACATTTTGCCACATGGCTCTGTCTTTTTCCTGCTTGCAAACTCCAACCCCCTGTAGACCAGGATATTTGAATCCTTATGACTGTATGAGAACCAGTGCATCCTAGTGGATTAAGGCGGCAGACTTGGACCAGTATGGGTATTATGTTTTAACTCTGAAATACACATTATTATTCACAGAATGTGTATCTCTGATTTGGCAAACGTGAGAGGTGCAAGGCCCAATGGGACAATGAGAGAAGGTGGCTAGTTCAGAACCAACCAAAGAAAATAATTCATTCACCACACAAAGAAGGAACGTTCCCCCAATTTGTGATCTGAGCCTGATGCTGAAAAGTCCAGCTTCGCCTTGCTTGCTATTTGAAGGAAGTAACAACCTTCTAAACTGAAGGGAGCAGTTCTTCCACCTTAGCCTCCCGTAAGCCCTGCTCTCATAGTGGTTACGCTGCTTAGCTTTCTACTGCGCTAGCAGGATAATTTTTCTCCATTATATTGTACTTAACAAAAAACTTGGATATTCCATAATAAAAAACCCTCCAGTTTACAAGAAGAGCTACGGCTCTTGCAAATTCAATCATGCACTAAAAAGCATGGAAATTGTAAGTTAAGGCTCCTGGCTTAACATCCGAGCCATGATAGCAGTAAAGACATTGTACAGTCTCCCATATTGTGCTCACTTACAACTTAGGCTTCATGCACCCACACTGAGGACAACATCCCAAAAGCTGACCATTGCTGGACTAGGGGCATCCTTGTTTTTGGGAGGGACAGGAAGCTGGGGAGGGGACTGGTTTTGTTTGATTTTACTTACATGTTACTGCTTGGTGCATTGTTGTATGCATTACTTACTACTGTTTTGATCTGGTAAGTCTCTGGGGTATTTTGTCGAGATTTACTGGTGTATGCTGACTATGTAATAGCCTTGGCCCCTGTTGGCCCCTCTACTACAATCCCTAGTAGAGAGTCAGTTCTTTGTTTTCCTCAGTGTACAATGACTCCTTCCAAAGTGGAGGCACAAACCAGACAGAATAACCTTCCTTGTTACCTAGTATCCCCGCTACTGGAGAATTCCCAGTTCAAGTCAGTGGTTCTCAATCTGGGGGGGGAAGAAGGTATAATGGGGGTGAGGGGCACAAAAAGGATGCTGGCCAGCAAATGCCTAGCTCCAAATTCTCACTGAGTGAGGGGGAAAGTCTCCAAAAAATGGGGTGTTAGGGTGGAAAGTATCGAAGAATAAGGGTGGGAGAGAAGGGAAGCAAATAGGAGGCAGGGAAGGCAGAGAAGAAGAGAGAGAGCAAGGTGTATGTTCGTGGGTGTGATGGGGTAGATTCCTTGGCTGCCTGAGACAGGTGGAAGGGGGGTGGTCATGGTTCAAAACAAGTTGAGTCACCTCAAAGTAACACAAACTCAGGACCTGTGAAGCCCCTCTCTCAGTCAAGATGGGGGACACCCCAAGATCAGTGCTCAATTTGTAATAAATAAAATAAAATGAAATGAATTACCGGGGCACAAGCCTGCTCCACAAGCCATGCCCCCTGCTCCACAAGCCATGCCCCCTGCTCCACAAGCCACGCCACCCTGCCCAGAGCAGGGGAATGAACCCTAATCTCCAGCTAGAAACTAGGGCTGAAACGAGGTATCGAGATTACTCAATATCTCACTGAAATCCCAGTGCTTGGTTCGTCCTGGGACAAACCAAGCATGGGATATCTTCGCTGGCTGAGTTCTTGGCAAGGAAAAGAAAATATTTATTTATTAATTATTTATTAATGAAAATATTTATATCCCACCTCTTTTGCTCACAGCAGCTAGAGACGGCTAACAGTCAATAAAACAAATACAAAATACAAGAATAAATAAATCGATTAGAACGAAAACTGGGGGGAATAATCAATAGGGATGGGCGAACAGAACACGGTTCAGATGTTCGGTCGTTCGGTTCGAAACCCGAGTTAGGTTTGATGGTTCGGTTCAGCCGAGTTCGGTTTGGCCGAACTTGGCTGAACATTCAAAAATAGCAAAACCGAACTGAAACCGACACCTAATTTTTTGGCCCTGGAAAGACGTTTTTCCTGCCTCCGAACTCATCCAAACACGTCCGAACTGTTTGGTCATTCGAGAGTTCGGTTTGGACGTTCGGTTTGGACGTTTGGTTCAGACGTCCGAACAGACCGAGTTCGGTCCGAACTCCGAACATCCGAACCACGTTCGCCCATCCCTAATAATCAAAACCCCTACTACCCTAACCCACCAGCACCCATCTCCCTCACCAAATGCCTGGCGGAACAGCCAGGTCTTGCATTTTTGCCGGAAGGGAGTTCCACAGCCTAGGTGCGGCTACTGAGAATGCCCTCTCCAGAGTCGCCCCCTGGGATAGCCAGGGAACCTTTAGGAAGACGCCCCCGGCTGACCGCAGGGGCCGCTCCAGGGCCTGAGGAGTGAGGCGGTCCCGCAGGTAGGCAGGACCCAGGCTGTTGAGGGCTTTAAAGGTCAAAATCAACACTTTGAATTGGGCCCGGAAAACAATAGGCAGCCAGTGCAGAGAATGGAACACCAGTGTAATGTGCTCGCGGTGACCCGTCCTCGTAAGGAGGTGGACCATCGCATTCTGCACCAGCTGCAACTTCCAGACTGTCACCATGGGTAGTCCCACATAGAGCGCGTTACAGTAGTCCAATCTCGAGGTAATGAAAGCATGGATGATAGTAGCCAGGTCAGAGTCCTAGATATATGGCCGAAGCTGCTGCACCAGATGTAATTGGTGAAATGTGCTCCTTGCCACAGCATCCACCTGGACATCCAGGCAGAGCTGGGCATTGAGGAGCACTCCCAGATTGTGAACCCGGGGAATCAATGGGTGACGAACCCCATCAATAACAGGGGACATCACACCCATTGCCTTACCCACTAGCCTCACATCCGTCTTGTTGGGATTCAGCCTCAGTCGGCTTGCCCTCATGCAGTCTCCCACAGCCGCCAAGCATCAGATAAGCACTGAGACTGCAGGGTCTGGGTCGGATGAAAACGAGAGGTAGAGTTGGGTGTCATCAACATATTGATGACAGCGAACATCAAACATTCTCACGACCTCGCCCAGTGGATGCATATACACGTTGAACAGGAGAGGGGACAAGATGGAACCTTGTGGGACTCCACACGAGAGGTCCCGGGGGGATGAAAAACAATTCCCGACCACCACCTGCCGAGTTCTTCCAGCCAGGAATGAGTGGAACCAGTAAAGAACAACTCCGCCCACTCTGGCCTGGTCCCATAGGCGAGTCACCAACGTCTTTATTTATTTATTTATTTAAAATTTATATCCCGCCCCTCCTGCCCTCAGGGCAGCCTGGGACGGCAAACAACATTCAATAAAAACAATATAAATTTTTAAAAAACAATTTAAAATACAATATGTGGGGAAACCCCCCCCCACCCCTACCCCTCGCCAAAGGCCTTGTGGTCAATGATATCAAAAGCAGCCGATAGATCTAATGGAATCAGCAGGGTTGATCGACACTGGTCCAATTCTCGGCGGAGGTCATCGACCAAAGCCACAAGCACAGTTCTCAGTACCAAAACCAGAATGAAAGCCGAACTGTGAGGGATCAAGCAAACTGATGCCATTCAGATGCCACTGCAACTGCTGAGCCACAACCCATTCAATAATCTTCAATAAAAGGGAAGATTAGAGACAGGCCGATAACTGGAGAGGCTGTCAGTGTCAAGCGATCATTTCTTGAGCAGAGATAGCTTGGCACTGTGCCCTCCTGAAGGGAGGCATTGTCCACCCATGCCAGCAATGGCCCTAATGTCTCCCAGCTGTCCTTAACCAGCCAGGATGGGCATGGATCCAGTTTGCAAAAAGTGGCTTTGACAGCCGCAAGAACATCCTCCGCATCAGTGGGTGACACTCACTGAAACTGATCCCATGAAACCAGACAAGGTGGGGCTTGCACAGCCTCTGGTTCTCCCATTGTATAAAGTGCGGTGTCGAAATTGCAGTGAATCAGGGTGATTTTATCCACGAAATAGTCAGCAAACAGGTCACAGCGGGGATCTGATGGTTCAGGTTCCAGGCGGAGGGAGGCATGACTGACCAGCCCCCTCACCACCCGGAAAAGCTCCGCTGGACAATACTTCATAGATGCTATAAGGGTAGCAAATAATTCCTTCTTTGCTGCCCACATATCCACGGCATAGGCTCATAAACTACTCTATGTCACAATCGGTCGGCTTCAGTATGGGATCAGCGCCACTGTCGCTTCAACTGCCACCCCTCCTGCTTCAGCTGCTGCAGGTCCCCGGTAAACCAGGGAACACTGCGGTGCCAATGCCAGGCAAGCGGATGCTGGGAGCAGTCTGGTCGATGGTGTTCCAAAAGGTAACAAGGTCATCGAGTGGACTGTTATCAAGATTGGAGGGTAATGCCCCAATAGCGATCTGGTTCCATCAGTTTCTGGGGGGCAAACAAACCGAACTGGTTCCACACCTCTCCGTGGGCTGACGTGGGCTGAGAGACAAGTCTGCAGGAGGTAATGATCTGTCCATGACAAGAGCTCAGCTAACACCTCTCCCACCAATGTTTCCCCCGCCTCAAAGCTGGTGCAAAAAAATCAAATCCAGGGTATGCCCCCCATCATGCTTTGGGCCGACGACTACTTGAGATAGGCCCATGGTGGGCATGAACTCACACTCTGCCCCACCAAGACTGGTGTTGGTATGAATATTGAAGTCCCCCCAAGACCAGTGTCTTCGGGGACCACAATACCACCTCTGGCATCAGCTCCGTCAAAGCGTGTAGAGAAGCTGCTGTACACGTAGGTGCACGGTATACTAGCAGCACCCCCAATCTGTCTCCTTCCAAATCGATCACAAGATGGAGACCATCGATACCTGGCATAGGTTGCACCAGATACCTCCTGACAGACCATGACTCACTAAAAACAATGGCTACACCCCCACCCCCTATCCCTCTAGCCGTGGCTGATGCTGCATGGAGTATCCGGCCGGAACAAGGTCAGCCAGTAGAGACCCTGACTCATTATCTAGCCAGGTCTCCGTGATACACGCGAGGTCGGCCGCATGGTGCAGGATCGATTCCTGGACAGTTGTAACTTTATTAACCACCAATCTCATGTTCAACAGCATCAACTTCGGACCAGCCCCCCCCCCCCCCCCCC
>QEPC01003796.1:5266903-5293419 GCA_003113815.1 Sphenodon punctatus | reverse complement strand
CCCCCCCCCCCAGCACAACCCAAATGGCTGCGGCTCTCCCCCCAGCGAGCCCTCCGACCAGACCCCTCCCGCCCCTTGCTGCCCCGCTCAGATGGTGAGGGAGATCCCCACACTCCTCGCTCTCACCAGGTGGCATAAAATACCTTCTCTGGGGCCATGATTCCCCCTCTCACCAGGAAACAATACCCCCTCCCCTAATCCAGTTCCTCCCCTCGCCACTCTCACTGGGGTAGGGAATATCACTTCCACCTCCAACATGTACCCTTCCCTCATCAACTCCCCCAGTAATTGCTCTGGCTGCCGCCATCCAATCTATACACAACCCTCCCCCCCCACAACTAGGGGGCCCCAAAAACCCCTCTTCCCCAAAACACACAGTCCCCCATTGCCACCTAAATCCCCACCTAAGGGCCACACCAAAGGACCCTTTGGCCATGGCCCTTTTTGGTGCGTGGCCTGCGGCGTGCACCTATGCCACAAGGCAGGCCTTCCTGGCCCTCTCGGCGAGCCCTGGCCCCACCCCCTCCTCCCACAGGGAATAGGGGGAGATGGTACCTGAGGCCTGGACTGATGTCTTCTTCTGGGGGTGAGGGTGAGCCCAGCACAAGGGCTTCCAACCCCCCATAGTTCCTGGCAGCAGCAGGGTAGGCAAAAGCAGGGGAGCAACAGCAGCGGCGGTTGTCTCCGCAGCCGCAAGGCAGGCCACTCTTCACTCCCTCCCTGCCCGGAAGTCCTGGCCCAAAATGACTGTGCATGCCCAAAATGGCCTCTGCCTTTCAATGGCAGCAGTAGCTGAGAACTTGTACTGGGACGGAGTCTTGGTCCCAATACTCAACGTAGTAAGAAATGCTCACAAGCAGCAATTTAGCTGCTCATTTCACCCCTGCTTAGGTGATCAGTCAGATTCGGATTTGATCTGTAACTGCTCATAACAGGCCGTTATGATGAATGGGGAAAGGGTAGGGCAGGAAAGTCATTAATAAAAGCCAATTAGACCATCCAGATTTTCTGGCTTTTGTTTCCAACTTGGAAATGTCCAATACTGGCTTTTTCCTGGTCTTTCATATTTTGGGGTGCACACACCAATGGGGAACAGTTTCCAGGGCTCAGCCTCCCCCCTTGAATTTAATATATTTATATTTGTATTTCTTTCTACCCCGCCCCGCTTGTGTAAAGTGACTTGGGGCGGCTTACAAAATACTAAAAACGTAACCAAAAATATAAACACATTAAAATAGATCTTAAAACAATACAAAAAGTTACATTCTGTGCAAAAAAAAAATTCCTAGTGCAAACAAAACCAACCAACCACCTGCCCAGTCTTACAACCCCTCCCACCCTCTCCCTCTCCTCTGTCAGATGCCTGGCGGAACAGCCAGGTCTTGGAAGGCGAGAAGATTTGGGCTGAGGCGCACCTTCACCAGGAGAGAATTCTACAGTGACGGACGGTGCAGCCGCCGAGAATTCCCTCCTGTCCGTCCGAATTCGTTGACAGTACGGGACTTCCAGGAGACGACAGCAGGGACCAACCAGGAGTCTGGGGTTGGGTGGGGTGAGGCAATCTCTCAAATAAGTAGGACCTAGACCATGAAGGACTTTCAAGGTCAACACCAGCACCTTGAAGCGGGTCTGGAAGACAATAGGCAGCCAGTGCAACGCTTGGAGCACCGGTGTTATGTGTGCCCTACAAGCCCCGCTCCCCAGTTACGTCCTTTCCAGGATGATGGTAGTGAGGGGAGAGGTGCTACATACACTAATCTCAGTGTGGTACTCTGATACCTGAGAACAATATGCACCTGAATAAAAGGACAGTCGAAAAAGAGAGTGGATGTATTGGGGCAAAAAGCACAACCACCAAGATGAAAGGCAACTCCTTGGAGTGTTACGCTGGGTTTAACATTTCAATACAATTACTTAGTTTCTATTGAACTAATTTTTTTTTAGTTTTTTAACAAATGATGAAAACCAGGAACAATTTGGAAATAATGACACTATATTCACAACAAAAAGTCTGAAGTGTATCTAGCTAGCTGCTTTCTCAGTAGTATCTGAGCTGCTGATCCTGAGTGGTGCTGAGCTATTGGAAGTAGCCAGTGCTTCCTCTTAGTACTATCCGAGTGTCTCCTCCTGAGTGGTGCTACCGGTGCTGAGCTATTGGAAGTAGCCAGTGCTTCTTCTTGGTAATATCTAGATGACTCATCCTGAGGTGCTCAGCCACTGGGAGAGTAGCCAGTGCTTAACACCTCAAACTGACCAATCTGTGAAATGGGGTTAATTCCACTTGCTATACTTTGCAGGGTTGGGCATGGGGATTAATTAACTAATGGGTTTAAAGCGCTTTGCTGATTAAAAGTGCAGTGGGGTAGATGGGGGAGGAGAGAGACCTATTATTTCTTTTTTGTTTTGTTTTGTTTCTGATGAGATAATCATTTTTAGACAAGCACACGAAAGCCTGTTGGGAGGGAACGCCCTGCCCTTCACTGGAACACATTAGCATTTTGTTAAAAAACAAAGGGCAGCTGCCAGGGTAGAGGAGTTTCAGACAGAGTAAAAGTCCAAACTTTGCAAGCGCACGCGTGAAAGTACATGTGTGCACGTGCGCACACACACACACACACACACACACGTGTGTGTGTGAGAGAGAGTGACAGTGTCTGCTTGGAAGATGATACTTCAGAGAAGGGGAAAAAATGAAGCCAGGAGCTCAGGAAATGAAATGTCTTTGATCTAATGTTAGAAACAGAGAATTAAACGTCATTGGCCAAAATCTGGACTTATCTGCTCTCATTCACATCATGGCGTGTGCGCATGTTTGGCATCTTTTCAAGATGTGTTCAGGAGAGAATTGGGTTGATCTTACTTAATGTAATTCCTCCTGAGACAGGCAGAAAATATTGATTTTCTCACAGAAGCAGCTCTCAGTCTGGGGGGTTGTGGAATCCTAGTCATCCATGAGGGCTGGTCATACTTCTTATTTCCAGCTGCTTCTGTCAGGTCTTTCATTTTTTTGTGAAAAAGAGCTCCCAGGGGCATCTCACTGGAAAAAAGGAAATGCCAGACTGAGAGACCAGGAGCGTGCTAGGAGGAGAGAAGAGAAGAAATGGGTAGGAGTGGCCGTAGGAGTTTTGAGTAACCTGTTGGACCCGATAGCCAAGGAGAGGAAAAGAAGCATCCAGGCAATGTGACCGGAAGAGACCGGAGCAGGAGATTAGGCCTCAGAGAATCATGCAGGAAGGGAAAAAGAGGAACAAAATGGTTGGAAGGAGGAGAGGACATGAAATAATAAATAGTTTAAGAGCATAAGAAGTGCCATACTGACTCAGACTAATGGTCCATCAAGCCCAGCATCCTGTCTCCGACAGTGGCCAATTTCGGTTGCATGGGAGATGAAATCCATTGCCTGTTGATCACTCCCAGCTCCCAACAGTATAGCCGTTGGACCCGGTGTCTGACGGTTGTGGGGGATTGGATGAGGGCGAGCTGTCTGAAGCTGAACCCCGACAAGAGGGAGGTGATGTTGGTGGGAGGGGCTGAGGGAATGGTGGCACCCGTCATTGATGGGGTCCGCCCTCCATTGGTCCCTCAGGTTCGGAGTCTGGGGGTGCTCCTTGACTCACGGCTCCGTCTGGATGCCGACGTAGCTGATGTGGTGACGGAGGCATTCCACCGATTACATCTGGTGCGACTGCTTCAGCGGTATGTCTCAGACTCTGACGTAGCCACCATCGCCCATGCTTTATTCATCACCTCAAGACTGGACTACTGCAATGCGCTCGATGTGGGGCTACCTTTGGTGATGGTCCAGAAGCTGCAGTTGGTGCAGAATGCGGCGGCCTGCCTCCTTACGGGGACGGGTCGCCACGAGTACATTACATCTGTGTTCCCCAGGGTCCGTACCGCCTGATGTTTCCAGTGGCCAAAGAAGAACAAACTGTGTCCCCTTAGTCAATTAGTCCCACCCCTCCACAAATAAGCTCCACCCCTCACACACCTATTCACGTGCACACACACACACACACACACCTCCCAGCATTCCAAGTGCATAAGGAGGGACCAATGCTCTCCCACTTCTCATTCCACTTACGGTGAAAACAAACATATACCAGAGCATGCTTTAACACCAGCTTAAAATTTCTTATGCATATTGCAGGGCTGCAAAGGGCACCATTGCATCCCTGCAACATGCATAAGACATTTTAAACTGGTGTTAAAGTGTGCTAATGTGTGTGTCTGTTTTCAGTCTGAGGCCGCTTTTAGACGAGCGGCCAGGGAAGCGTGTTCTTCAATGTGCCGCTAGGAAAAGCCACGTTGGGTGCGTTTACACAAACCGAAAATGGTCAACCGTCATAGGAATCGGTGATGTGTGCGGCCTCCCACGGCCGCTTTAAAGATGCATTCTGGAAACCTTGGGGTTTCCAGAACGTATCTTCAAAGAACCCGTGGGTGGTCGGGTGCGCCGCCGATTCCTATGGTGGGCGGCCACGTCTGGTACGTGTAAAGGCACCCCACACGGCTTTTCCTAGCGGCGTGTTGAAGAACGTGCTTCCCTGGCTGCTCGTCTAAAAGCGGCCTTAGTTTCTTGTCATTCCATCATCTCCTCATTGTCCTCTCAAGTGCTCTTCCTGGGAGGCAACCAGGAAAGAGGCCTGAGGCCTGAAGACAGGTCTTTTTATTTCTCTCTCCTGAAAGAGGGACTTTGACTCCCCTGAAAGAGGGACAGTAGGATTCAGCTCCCAAAGGACTGTCCTTCCTAAATAGGGACTATTAGGAGGCATGATGGTCTGTGCATGAGAAGGGTAGCTGTGAGGGTTTTATAATACTTACTGCTTGCTGCTCCCACACTGCTGCTGGTCTGCCTGGCAACCAGTATTTGCCTGCATTTGAAATTCACGGTCTTAATGCCTCCTCGTCCCTGATTGGTGGCTGCACTGCACCTTTATCATGACACAGCTACCATTTTGAAAGAACATGGAGCTGAGGAGGCCCTTGTGGCATTTTGAGGGTGCTTGTTCCAGGGACACTGCACACACCTCTCTAAGGGAAACCGGGCAATGGGTGTCTGGGTTTTGGGTGGATGTGGGGTTTGCGGTGCAGGGTCTGGTTTGAGGCTAGGATTGAGGATTTGGGGAGCAAGACACGGAACAAGGCAGGCTGGGAACAAGGTAGAAGAGACAAACGGGGGCAGGAATTGTGTGTGTGTGTATGAGTGTGTGCGTGCGCTCACGTGTGCATGCAAAGTTCCATCCAGCTTCCTGGTACTACTAGCAAGACTGATATGCTGGCTGGCAGCCAACCGGGAAGTTGAGTGGTGTGACCGTCCAGAGATAGATAGAAGGGGTGTAGCTAGGGACAAGGCAGGGAGGCGGCAAGCAAGGCAAAGCAGTGATGTAGCAAGCCCAGCCATAGCTCAAGGAACCCTAGGGGCAAGGGTTCAAAACCTGGGTCATGACAGTCTTGCCTGTCAAAAGTTGAGGTGTCATAGCCCCCCCCCCCGCAACCTTGGCAGGCAGCGTCGTCTCCGCAGCTGCTATTTCCATCTTGCCAGTAAGATGAAGTGGTGGAGATGGAACCCGGCTTTTTGAAGCGCCCAAGAGGTAATCGGATCTACGGTTTGTAGCCAGCTGTCCTCGAGGCTTTGGGATCCTTTGGCGGTAGAGCTGCTAAGGGGAAGGAAACTGTTGCCACTGCGGTGCCATTTAACTGTCGCTCTCAAATGACCAGCAAGATGGAAAATGTAATTCGCTCTTCAGGTGCTTTGCCACAGCGCCGTGAGGACTAAGTGGATTTATAGTGGAAAATCCTCACTCTTCCTTTAAATAGTTTGGAAGCAGCGGCACACCCTGTTTGACAGGGCCGCTCCTTTCGGCGCTGCTCAGCCTCCAAATACTAGGAGTAGAGCCAGGGGGAGAGCCGTCTCACAGAAGGAGCTGTCATTCCTTGGAGACGCGGCAGGCTTTCTCTTCCGGATACAATACTGTTGTGCTGGGAAGCGTGAATGGAACTGCAGATACATCGCAGCTTTGGAAACTGTCAAGGTCTGTCCTGAGCAAACTTCTCTGTAAAGGTCTCATGATAAACTGTCTCATTCAGATTAGGCGAGAGATGCTACTCTTAGTTGATGATGCAGACAGGAAACAGGCCGGGCTGCCGGACTGAGTTAGAACTGCGTGTCTGTTATATTTCTAGTGTGTGTTTTATTTGGCCCTTTCTCAGCCTGCCCGGTTTTACATGCATATTCCCCGATTGAGTTTTGCTCGTATCCCCTCCCCTGGATTGGCTTGCTAACGGAATGAGTCAGTAGGATTGGAATAAGGAGATCTGGATTTCTACGTATGTTTTAGACAAATTACTGCCCTTGGTTCGGTTATTTTAACCTTCGCGTGCATCAGGGCTTTCAGATCTCGAGACGGGAAGTGCTGTGGAAACCCAAATTGCTATTAACCGATTTCCTGGTTTTGCTTTAATTTACTTGGTGGCCAAATCCAAATCTGATTGAAAAAAAGGTTGCAGCCTTCTCACCAGATAAAGTTGGTGAGACGCTGCAGTAGCTCCAAGAACACCCCAATGCAGCAAACCTGAGTGATCAAAGGAGGGTGGACTCCATCAATAACAGGGGTCACTATGTCCCCCCAAGTCACAAGGCCAGCCAACCATCATCACCTCGGTTTTGTCTGGATTCAGCTTCAGTCGGCGCACCCAGTCCCCAGTGGCAGCCAGGCACTGGGTAAGAACCTAGATTAGATGAAAGAGAGAGAGAGGAATTGGGTGTTATCTCAGCATACCGATAGCACTTCGTTCCAAATCTCTGTACAGTCTCCCCAAGGGGCCTCAGATATACACTGAACAGGAGTGAGGACAAGTTTGAATTCTGTGGGACCCTGCAAGGGAGCTCCCGAGGGGATGATGAGCCACTACCCATCACCACCCGCTGGAGTCTCCTGGCCAGGATTGAGTGGAACCATTAAAGAACAGTCCCGCGAACCCCTGCTGTACCAAAGGCCGCCAAAAGATCTAACAAAATCAATAGGGTACAGTTACCCCTGTCGATTTCCAAGCAAAGATCGTCAACCAAGGCCACAAGCGCAGTCTCAGTGCCATGTCCAGGACAAAATCCTGACTGACATGGGTCCAGTCAGGATTGGTCCAATAGCACCAAGATGGATTGGTCCAATGGTGGTCCAACCCAGGATTGGTCCAATAGCACTTGGTCCAATAGCACCAAGATGTACCTGAGGCTGCAAGGTGACAATAACTTAGCCTAAAAAGGGAAGATTGATAAGTGGCAGGGGAACCAACATCAAGAGGTGGTTTCTTGGGAAGTGGTTGGACAACCAAAGTTTTAAGGCCATCAGGCACCCTGCTCTCCTGAGCAAGGTATTGACAGCTCCAGCCAGCAATGGGCCAAGATGGCCATGGATCTCATTTACAGATGGTCGCCTACACCATTCCAAGCACTGCATTGGTGGGCAAGACTAACTGAAGCTGACTGATCCAAGTAAACCAGAATAAGTAAATCCAAGTAAACCAGAGAATAAAACTGAAGATGTCATAATGCCTCTATACAAATCNGCCTCTATACAAATCAATGGTGCAACCACACCTCGAATATTGTGTGTAGTTCTGATTGCCCCCATCTCAAATAAGACATAGCTGAACTAGAAAAGGTACAGAGAAGGGCAACAAAAACGATCAAGGGCATGGAAGGGCTCCCGTATGAGGAGAGGCTTAGTAGGTTGGGGCTCTTCCGCTTGGAGAAGAGACGACTGAGAGGAGATATGATAGAGGTCTATAAAATCATGAGTGGTGTGGAACTAATAAACAAGGAACAGTTATTTAGCCTCTCAGCTAGTACTAGAACTAGGGGACACTCCATGAAACTCATGGGTGACAAGTTTAAAACAAATAAAAGAAAGTGTTTCTTTTTTCACTCAGCGTATAATTGGGTTGTGGAATCTACTGCCAGAGGCTGTGGTAAGGGCCAGTACTATGGCTGAGTTTAAAAGAGGTTTGGATGAGTTTCTGGAAGATAGGTCCATTAGCAGCTATTAGCCAGACAGGATCAGGGAACATGACGGGAGCTGGGGGAAAACAACAGGGAATGGATCCCCCCCATCGTGACCTCTTGGGTGCTTCTTCCAAGCCACTGTGACTGGCCACTGTCGGAGACAGGATGCTGGGCTAGATGGACCATTGGTCTCACCCAGCATGGCACTTTTAAAACCAGACAGGACCGAGCTTCCCCAACCCCAAATTCTGACTGCGCCCCAACTGGCAGTTCCTAAGTCATGCCAAACGCAAGTGACTTTATCTGAAACGTCGGTGGCAAACTTGTCTCAGAGGGCAACTAATGACTCTAACTCCAGGTGGAAACAGCTAGGATTTAACCGCTTATTCACCACCCAGAAAAGCTCTGCTAGACGGCACTTGGCAGACGCTATGGCAGTGGTGAGGAAAGCTTTCTTCTCCACTGCCGCAGTCACAACATAGTCCTTCAAAAATGATCTATGCCACAGTCATGAGAATTAATTAGTTTAGTTTAAGTTTATTATGGCTTTTGACTTTTGCCGTGGCCAAAAGAGAGAATTAATGATCACGGGGAAGGGCACACTGTGACTTAGCCACACTTGAACTCCCCAAGAGCTGCATGTGGCTCCCAAGCCACTGGCTTGGGAACCACATGCAGCTCTTGGGGAGTTGAAGTGTGGCTCTCGGGCCGAGCTGGCCGTGTGCCGCCCTAATGGTCACAGCGGTGTATCTTACTTCATTGCACTCAAGTCTCAACAACTGAATCATAGCCGCTCCTCAAATCGTGGCAGCCAGGACCAACGGGCACGGACTCTGCCAGTCAGTCAAAAAGAGGGAGAGGAGAGGGTCAACCTGGGAGATTCTACAAAGAGGGGCATATGTCTGTATGTGTGTTTCTTGTGAAGGTTTTGCTCTGCAGCTGTTGGGGTTGTGAACTTTGCCACCCTGTGTATTATGACATACCTTGTGACTAGAGGTGAAATGGATAGCAAATAAATTATCCACAGCTGATGTCCCATATTCTGGATATTTTGGTGGTTATTCAGTAACTATCCAAACTGGAATACTGGATATTATCATTTACCGAATGATCACATTACCGCATAACCAAACCAGCCTGGATAAAGGAAGTTTTTTTAAAAAAAAATAAGTAAAAAAATAATCCAGTAAATGGTAATTCGGTTAAATGGATAGTTGGCAGATATTAAATTGGATACCATTCAGTATCTGTCTGACTGAATACTGTGATATCTAGCCAGATATTGGATAGAAGTGTATACTCTTTTTAGCTCTACTTGTAGCTGATAACTAAGCCCACCTGCAAATTCCTGGGTGTCCTACCTACCTTCTGTTGCTTCCATTACTCTTTTTTGTATACGGTTATATGGCAGAGGGACAGGTTGCAGGTTTTTATGCAGCTCCTTCTGACAGCAGCTCTTTCCCTGCTTGAATAGGCGTTGAAAGACTAGCATGGGCACGGTGCAAAATGCTGGCATGTATCTGCTTGTTGAGAGGTGCCTTCTGCGCTCCATCTGCAACTCCAACAAAGGTTTTGGCAGCTGCTTTTACTGCTAAGATAGAACACACAGAGAGATATCTATGCAAAGGCCCAGACCACACACAGAACACACAGAATTACACCAGTTTAACCAAAGAGGTGATGTTTGGTTAATTTGACTTATTTGGTTAAACCAGCTTGGTGTGTTGACGCTTTGACTGTGTCAGTTTAGTCAGTTTAGCTTGTGCCTGTAATCAGAGAGTTGCAACAGGTTAGGTAAAGATGCGTGTAACTAACAAGTGGTCTAACCCCCATGGAGAGTTGCCACAGGAGCAGATCCAAAATCAGCAGCCCAGACAACTCCTGCTCTTTACTGCTGCTTTATTCACATTGCTAGTGTGTGTATATTTACAAAAGATCCATACCTTCAGACCTTGCCTACCAGCTCCCTGGTCAGAATTGCAAGCCCTTAGTCACCCCCTTGCGTGCCTGGAACAGCCAGTTTCCAAACTCTCTCCCTCCTCCAGGAATGATCAAGCTCCCAGCTGCCTCCTGCAGTGAGCTCTTGCACCAGGGGATTGTCAAACTTCCCGTCGCCTCTCACAACAAGTTCTCCTGCAGGAGCTTTGGGTCTTACCTCTCCTCTGTGGTCCAGGGTCAGAGCTCTCTGACTCTTGGTTTTTATATGGTACCGTGCCCCAGCTGGCTTGCCGTACCCTGCCATGCCTAGCTGGGCCAATTAGAAACCACAATTGGCTTAGTTAGCCCTTTCTGGGTCTCAGTATTACTTAAGCAGATGGGGGAGTATCCCTGACAACTCACCAGCCTTCTTCGGCCCTGTTCCAGCAAAGACTTACCTAGACCCATTACAATGTAATGTAATGTAAATTTTATTTGCGTGGCCATAAGGTCATTGCATAACATAAAAGAAAAACATACACATACGAACAAATACAACATAAATGGCCGTAGCCATCAATACAGTAAAACAACAAGAATAAGAAAAAGAAAAAGGAAAAATATTCTACCACTAAAATAAGTGGTCACCATACCAACATAATTCTAAAACTTTGCTAAACCATCCCTTGAATACTACTCACAGCTACACAATTCCACATCATCCCCAATCACAATCGATGGGCTGGCTACTGGGAGAAACTTCAAAAACCTATCCCTTCGAGCAAATGCCTGCACCAGAAAGGCCGACACCACGGCCGATAATTTATAATTGGTGTCGGCAAGAAATATACGTAATAATTCAGAAGGGGCTCTGCCAGGAAATTTATCCATGTATGGAGACAAAAACTGTGCACGAGGTACACTATATAACTGGCAAAAAAATAAAACATGGGCCACTGTTTCAATCTCTAGATGATCAAAGGGACAAAGCCTATCCCCAAGGGAGATTCCCGCAAAACGGCCCTCAAGCAGACAAGTGGGCAAAACATTAAGTCGAGCACCAAAGAAAAGAGAAAGTCTCCTAACAGAGTATGAGGAGGCCAGATAAGGGGCCATGACCCCAGGATTTGGAACCACGTATTTATAGTGAGCCAACGAGGCAAAAGCCCCAATAGCTGCTCGATCCTCCTGGAATCCAATGTCCTTAACCCTAACCAGGGCCTCCCTTCGCGCAATAGAAAAATGCGCCCTTTTCAGATGTTCAATCGAGAGGCCCCAGCTGGCGACTTGCTTTACCACCAACTTGGTCCAGGGCGCAACAAAAGAATCCAGGGGGATTAAAGCCAAAAGCCCCAACTGCTCACCTTGATAAAGACGGAGCCACAGTTGCACTGCTTGACACCATGCAACCTTATTCCAAGCCAGCTGCCCAAATTCGGATCTAATAGCTGCTAGAGGAGTCCCGTTAGGAATATGAAGCAGGGACCTATACAATTTGGCCTGCAAGGTATTAAGAGCAGCAGGGAAATTAATAGCCCAAATGGCCCCCCCATAAAGAAGCTGGGCACGAACCTTAGCATCGATAGTTCTTAAGGCATGTACAAGACTACCATGCCCTTTCCTGTGGAACAGGCGGGAAATCGCTGCCGCCGTGCCCTTAACTTTGTCAAATGCCAAATCCCGATGCCGTGACCAACCCAATGAGGAATGGAACAAAAGACCCAAATACTTATATGATTGTACCTGGGCAATAGGATGTGCATCAATATGCCAAGGGTAAACTTTCTTGGATCTCCCAAATACCAAAATTTTGGTCTTTTTGTGGTTAATCGTTAACCTGTTGTCTCTGCAATAGTCTGAAAGCTCACGCAGTTGCCTACCCAATCCCACCTTAGTTTGGGATAGGACAACCGCGTCATCCGCATAGAGTAAACATCCAACAGCATGTGAAGCCAACTTTGGTGGAAAAAATTCAGGACGAGACATCCTGGGGATAAGGTCATTCAAAAACAAATTAAACAACGAAGGGGCCAGGATGCAGCCCTGTCTCACCCCCGAGAAAATTGGGAGCCAATCTGTCAGATGTCCCTGGTGAGAAAGTCTAACCGCCAGGCTGGAATCCGCATGCAGAAGGCGAATAAGAATAAGGAGCCTTCTATCAATGGACAGGGCAGCCAATTTGTCCCACAAAAGCTCCCTGTCCACCGAATCGAAGGCAGCCTTCAGGTCAACAAATGCACAATACAATTTAGTATTGGAATTAACATACTTCCCAGCCAGATGGTAAAGCACCAGGCAGTGGTCCAAGGTTGACCTATCTGCCCGAAAGCCAGCCTGCTCTTGATGCAAAATATGATCCTCTGATATCCACCCATTAAGCGATAGTAGCAGATGTTTGGCATAAAGTTTGGCCAAGGTACTCAATAAGCTAATGGGCCTATAGTTACCTGGCCTGGTCCTCAATCCGCCTTTGTAAATAGGTACAATTACAGCCCTACCCCAACCCACAGGAAAAACACCTGTCAAATCCAACTGAGTGAACAAAGAGGCCAGAAAAGGAACCCACCAATCTGCATAATTCTTAAGGAGCTCAGATGGAATAAAATCAAAGCCAGGGGCCTTACCAGTCTTAAGAGACTGGATAAGCGCTGTCACCTCCACCTCTGTCACCGGGGGCCAAGGGGGAAGATCCTGCAATTCCAAAGCTGATGCCGCCACAGTTGGTTGCACTGGAAAAAGAGCTTGGAAATGCAGGACCCAGTCCCCGCCCGAAACAGGCAGAGACCACATCTTATGGAAATTACCAAGAGACCCATTAAGGATCCGCCAGAAGCCCCTGGCATCTTTCTCCCTGGCAGCTTTAATCAGGGAATCCCATAGTTTAACTTTGTGGGCTGCCTTCTTGAGTTTAATTAACTGCCGATACTCTCCCTTGAGCTTATGGAAATCATAAGGCAACTCAGCCATCAGCCCTCTCCTATATGTTTTGTAAATAAGTGCTAACCTACTCTTCAGCCTCCTACACTCTTTATCAAACCAGGGAGCCCCTTTACCCGTTCTTCTCCCAAACACACCAGATTGACCCGAAGGCTGGACCAAATTGGGCTTTAGTAGAGCCATGAGCTCAGCATAAACCCCCATCACATCTGTCTGGGGTGTGGGGCAGATAACTGCCCTCCTCATTTCCAGGCAGTGGGGGGAATATAAAACTATCCCCAAAGCCTCATTTAGCTCATTAGTCCTGGGTCGCCTAACCGACCCAGGGCCCTCCCCAGACACGCTAACCCCACTACCCATACTAGCCCTAATTACATCCCGATTCAACACCAACAACAAAGGAAGGTGATCACTATGAATTTCTTGGCCCACAGCAAAATTACTTAACTGAGGGATCAAGTTGGGGGAAACTGCCACCCATTACAATGTGATTCTTTCAAAAGCAGATGTAGTTAATAGGTGCCCACAGTGTGGAAGCTGTTCTTTCTGTTTATGACAGAGGTTATGCAAACTGGTTGGGAGTCATTCCATCTGTGGAAGGGGTTGCGGCCCAGATGACATTGCTACACTTTGCATGCCTTTATTGCTGTGTGCTGTTGGGTACCACTGGTTTAAGGCATGTTTAATTGGGCAACTTATATCACATTTAGGGCCAGGTCCAAGGAAGTTGGAATTTGGTGCAAAATGGGAGCGTGGGTCCCCTTCTAACATAGGAAAGTTTGACCGGCACACACCAGCTCACCCGTTAGAAAAAGGAAAATGTTGCTGTAATAAATGTTTTGATGCTCAATTAAACATAACACTGCCTTCAGGAATGTTGTGTAAATGAGCAGGAAATGTCACTCTTTGAGTGATTAACATATAATAAACAGGTGTGCTTGTTTCACCTTTGAGGTAGCTCTGGTTTAGAGCTGAAACTCGGTCCTTAGTTTTATTTGGTATTTACCAGGGATTCTGTTTCCCGGTTCTGAATTTCCGAGTACCAAGGTAATTGAGGAATGGAGGCACTATTATGCACATGTCCAGAGTGACCCAGTACTTCTGTTCTGTTGCATGCATATTAATGGTTCAGATATATACTGGGGAGGAAAAAGGCCGATTTGTAAGCTATTCGTAAGCAATTTTCATCTCCCTGGACAATAGAGAATTTGTTTCCCTGGGGAAACAAGAGTTTCTTACAACAGGAAAACAAAACAGTAAAAACTAGAGCTGAGTTGTTGAATATTTGCCTCACTCATGAGTCACCATGACCTGAAAAGACGTTGCACATGTTGCCCTCAACCTGCTAACGTTTTTACAATTTGTTCTTTTGGACATTCATCGCTTTAGAGAGGGTGAAGTTTACTTATTGCACTTCTGATCAAGTTTCTCATTGCATTTTCCCTAACTCTGATTTAATTAAAGTGTTTCTGAGTTTCAAAGTTTGGTCTGGAGTTCTGATTTCCAGGTACTCAGCTGACTGAGTACTTGGTCACGGTACTTGGAACTTGATCAAAATTGCCTGCTGCCTCCTATTGCCCATTTAGTGTAGTCCTACTTGGAATTCTCTTTAAGCCCTGATCCTTAGCACGCATAACTTTATTTATTTAAATTCATATCTTATTCTTCCCAGAAGGTTCCCAAATGGATCTGCTGTCGTGGATAAGGTGCTGGACTTGGATCTGAGAGATCAGGGTTCAACTCTCACCTTAGTCAATGAACTCACTGTGTGGCCTTGGGCAAATCACTACCTCTCAGCCTCAGTTCTTAATCTATCAAATGGGAATATGTGTGCATCTTTCCCTGTGTGTTCCCTTCATCCTTGTCCATCTTAGAACCTGGTGGGCAGATGGTACCTGCAAGAGGGTGGTCTCCACTGACTGCAGGGCCCACAATGGGGCACAGAGGAGGAAGCTGTTTTTCAGATACGTGGAGCCCAAGCCATTTAGAACTTTATAGGTCAAAACAAGTACCTTGAGTTGTGCCTGGAAAGTTACTGGGAGCCAGAGCAGACTTTGAAGCACAGGTGTAATATGCTCATGGCAACCCACCCTTGACAGGAGCCGGGCCGCCATGTTCTGTACCAGCGTTGCACACTAGTTCCAAGTCTGCTTGCATGCATAAATCTTTGCAGAGCTAAGACTTTGAAGTCTGTCTGTACATGTAGAACATTCTACATATGCAAATGTGTGCAATATGCATTTAACTATTGGGTATTACTAACTACTTGGTTTTGCTGTTAAACAAACAATTTGATTGTTATGTCTGTTGGTCCTAAGACACCTCTAACGTCTCCTTTATTATGGACTGGGATCTGAAAAATCTTTAATACAGACTATTAACCACTCCTTGCACATTGCTGTTGTAAGAAAAGTGCACTGCCCCACTTCTGGTCTGTGGTATCTGAGATCCAACAGAAATCTACCATCTAGGCAACAGCTGGCAGTAGGTGACTTTTGCGTCGCCCTTGGCACACGCAACAGTATGAAGAACGCTAGGAGTAATTACGGGATCAGGATGATGTCAGCGATTTAATGTGTGATGATGGATTTATTGCTACATCTAGGAACACCCATTATCATTAGTGCTAACAAACTGGACTCGGTGTTGTCTTAATATACAAGGAAAATAGCGTTTCCACCTTCAGATTTCTTTGCCCTGTTGTCTCCTTTGTGAAGAAGGTGAATGTACTATGATGGCTTAGGGTGACTGCTCCATCCGGGTGAATGCTCCATCCAGTAAAGTCAATTGCTCAGTTCCTGTTGAATTTAATGGTGGAGTGGAGGACTGCACCTCAGGTGAGAGTTAAAGGCTCATCATCTCAGCAGACAGCATTGTTTCCTTGAAACGATGAATGTACCCATCTTTCTGCTCTTAAATATTTTGTTAAAAATTAGATAAACTTGTTAGACGAGGTAAATAAAATGTTCAGATCTCACTCATTTTCATTACCAGTACGGTGTAGTGGACAAATACGGGACCTGGGAAGCCAGAGTTCAATTCCCGCTCTAGCCATGAACTCACTGGGTGGCCTTGGGGAAGTCACAAATTCTCCGCCTCAGTTCCCCATCTGTAAAATGGGAATATGTGTGTGTCTGTCTTTCCCCTTACACTTCCCCATCTTAGATTGTAAACCCACTGGGCAGGGACCTGTCTCTGAAAAACTGTGACTGTAAAGTGCTGCATATACCTAGTAGCACTATAGAAATGATAAGTAGTAGAAGTAGTTTTAAACTACGTATGGTGGCTTGGGAATGAGTTTTGTTGTGGGACAGGCAATATCTTGACAGTAGAGGATCAGGATACCCAAGGACACGTCCTGCTGTTTACCGTTTGGGCAACTGATAGGATGAGAAGGAATTTTGAGCCGGCACTGAGAAAGCAGCAATTTCCCTTGGGATTATGCAACTTCTGTTTATTGTACAGAAAGATCTCTCTTAATTTAATAAGGTTCTTTGTAGATTGCATCTGGATTGAATTCTGATTTTATATGTTGCGGCTTGATTGTTAGGGAGGAGGAGCTGGAGGAACCTTTAATGCTGAAGCAATTACGGGCAGGCTTCGTCCTTTCAGTTTTATACAGCCTTAAGTAGTAGTATTTTTTTTTGCAGACTGTAGGAGGCCTAGAAATGAAAGCTTCACATTTTGAACCCTCTTTACTTATAGTCTGATCTGTTAGCATAGTTTCTTCCCAACAGTATTTCTAATGGGCACTAGAGCTGGATCAGGAAAGGCTGCTCCTGAACTGTTGATAAATTCCTACCTGTCGGGTAAATTGATGAAAGTTCGTTGGTATTTCTGCCTTCCGTATTGTTATGCGTTTGCAGAAATAATTTTTTCATCATTTTTTGGGCAATTTCTAGCGTCTGCTTTGTCATTTATGGTTAATTTGAACCAAACTAACAACTAAAGTAGTGGAAGTACTAAACAAAGGCATTTCTGAACAGAAACGGACAGAAGCAGCAAAGAAAAGGTAAGTTTTTGCATCATGGAGAAGGCAACAAATGGTCTGTTTCCAATAGAAACAATATTCATGGTGAATCGTCAGTTCAGCTCTACTGGGCACACCTTTGATTGAGGGGCCTGGGCTGTAGTCATAAACCGTCCCCCTTACACTTCTGTGTACCAAACCTGGGGGCACAAGGAGCAGAGTTACAGCTTGGGTAGGATAGGCTAAGTCCCAGCTTCACATCAGCCATTAACACACACATAAGTCTAAATCCCAGCTATTATTATTATTATTATTATTATTTATTAGCATTTGTATAGCGCCAGCTGTGTACCTGGTGTTTTACGCAAGTGAGGATGGAGAATGGTAGGAACAACAAAGTGAGCCAGGAGTGGAGGAGTGGGGAACTGTGGCTCTGGGGTCCCCCTCCCTACGCTTACTGTCCCTCCTGCTGCTGTGTCCGGTCCTGTCCTTCCCTCAGATTTGGAGCCTGACAGCCAAAAAAGGGAGGCAGGAGAGTGGAGAAACACTCTGCCTGTGCTTGGGAGAGGAAGGGCAAAATGGAGACCGTGAGGGGTCAAGGTGTCTGGGTCAGGGTGCAGGCAGGGCTGGATTTAAGTGAGCCAAGGCCAGGCCTTTAGGTCAAAGGAGAGTCTCCGTGGGAGGCCAGCCCTGGTAGCCTGGGGACAAGTTCCTCTGAGCCCTCTCCCCGCCTGCGACTTTTAGTCCTCATGTGGCTGCTTCTCGTGAGGCCCTGCACCACCCCCGGCCTCACCAACTAGAGTGGGGGAGCCACACAGGAAGTGGCCAAATGGGTGGGGCTATGGAGGGTGGGGTCGTGGGAGCCCCATAGTTTATTTTTGCCCTGAGGCCCGCAAATTCGAAGGCTGGCTCTGGGTGCATGCTTTCCCTTTAGCCAATAATCGCTCTCTCCAAAAACTAGCACCATTGAACCCCTCCAAAAATTCCATCCACGTTCTCAGGTCTTGCCACATCTCCTTGGTCACCCGTATATATATATTTTTATTTTATTTTATTCCATTTATATGCCGCCCCCTATGCCTATGGCATCTCGGGGCGGTTTCCAACATAAACAATTTATCACAATATAAAAAATATTAAAATCTACACAAATATTTAAAACAATTTTAAAATACCACCATAACATTTTTTTAGCCCACCCTCCCCACCTCCTAAGGCCTGGGAGAACAGCCATGTCTTACAGGCCCGACGGAAGGCCAGCAGACTCGGGGATAAGTCTCCATTCAGCTTACCATACAAGCAGGACAGGAATGCTCTCCCTGGTGCCACCACCCGGCAGGCAAAATTAAGACTGCAAGGCCTTGACCGTTACCTTTCGAGCCGCTATACTTTCTTTAATCTTCTGCCTGAGAGTCACCAACTTCTCTTCCAGTAATCTGGATACCATGCATTCCGTGTCTATCTCAATTCCCAGGTAGGTTAACCTGGTTGCAGGCCCCTCGTTCTTTTCTGGGGCCAGCGGGATGCCCAGTTCCCCTGCCAATTCTTGGAACTTTTGGAGGGCTGTGGCGCAATCGCCTGATCTCGGTCGACCGAGTATCAAAAAATCATCAAGATACTTTGATATGTTGCCCTCCCGCAGCCTTTGTTTAAATATCCATTCTACCAGGGAACTGAAGCGCTCGAATGCTGAACATGATATCGAGCACCCTATTGGCATGGCCCGATCATAATGGTACTGGCCCTCGAAGCAGAAACCCAACAGGTGGACGCTGTTAGGGTGCACTGGTAGCAAGCGAAATGCAGACTTGACATCACACTTTGCCAGCAGTGCACCCTTCCCCAAAACCCTTGCCTTTGCTACCGCTACATCAAATGAAGAGTAGTTAATAGTTGTCAACTCCCTGGGGATGGCGTCGTTAACAGAACTTCCTTTAGGATGGGACAAGTGGTGGATCATTCTAAACTCTCCCGGAGATTTCTTTGGCACCAGTCCCAACGGCGACACTATCATGTCGGCCATAGGGGGGTGGTCAAATGGGCCTGCCACCCTGCCTGCTTCCACCTTCTTTGCAATCTTTTGTCTAACGACGTTCTCCAGTCCCTCTACGGATTTTAAATTACGTGCACCCTGATGGGGGAGAACAGGGCCCGCAGGGATCAAAAAACCATCTGTAATGCCCTGTACCACATATTGTACCTCCGCCCGGTCTGGGTGTCCTATCAGTGCCTGCTTCAATCGTTCAATTCTGACAGGCGTCAGTCCCCTTCACTGCTCCTGTCCTGTTAGTGGGACCCTGCCTACCTCTACCATTTCCTCCCCCTTGTCCATCTCTCCCTTTTCCAGACTTCTGCCGAGCTCGAAAGCAATTACATGTGGGATGGTTCCCCCAACAACTGGAACATGCGTGCTGAAATCGACACGCCGTTCTATTACATCTGCCGACCTTGTTATACTCCCAGCATGGGCCTGATCCCCTCTGAGTCCCCCTCCTGCTGTCTCCGCGATATGGTTCGTTAGCCGGTGCCACCGCCCCCTTTTCCAAAGTATGCCCGCTATCTGAACGGGGAGCGCTAGTTGCATCGATCATGCTCTCTAACCATAAATCGGGCATGAACGTCCATCGCAATCCAGGGGTGGTCGCTGCTCTGTGACGAAAGGCTTCGTCATATCGTAACCAAGCACCAGCGGGTCCCGTACCATAAGCCCTCCTCACTATGTCGGCGTATTTGTGCAACTCTAAGCCTTGTCCAGGGTAGGCCTGCATCATGACCCCCATGTATACCGCGTACACGGCTGTCCAATTAGCCCAATTCCTGTCTGCTTTCGGTTGTTTGAACTTTTCTTTTTCCTTACCGTCCTCCTCCTCAGTGTGATCCACTATTGGGTCACTGAACAGGAGGGCGAACAGGTCCACGTATTCCCTCCGCCATATCTTATCCTTGGTACCCTGGAGGAGATGTTGTCCGAATGGGGCCGCTATATCTATACTTGCTCCCCCTGGGGGCGGGCACATCTCTACTTGCCCTGGCGTCGGGGTAATTGTTGAGGTAGGATTAACCCCTTGTACTAGTGGATTCTGCATAATATGTCCCGCCATTGTAGGCCCCACGGGTGTCCCCAAATTCTTAGCCCCTGACATGGTGCCTTGAGGGGGTGGGGTGATTGGCGTAACCATCACCCACGCCCTGTTCATCCAGGCTAGCTGACGTTGACCGTGCCCTGCCCTGGGGGCATCCCCTACTTGCGGTCCCGCTGCATTACCCGCGTTGCCCTCCTGATTATTGCCCAGGGTCCCTTGCTGCCCCACAGTGACCCCGCTAATTGAGGCCCCTGGCGACACCGCCACCACCATTGCCTGCTGGCCCTGCTCATCTAGTTGGCTACTCCGGTCCCTACTGTTCCTGAAATTACCTGGCTCGCTCAGGGCCCCCCGTTGATGCTCTGGCCCCGGTGTTGGGGGTCGTAGCCATGCTGCCTGCTCTTGTCCCGATCTCCACAGCTCGTTCTCCAGGGCGAGGATCCTTCTCCATAGCTCTGTGTCCCTGTCCTGGTCCAGCTGGCTCTGTTCCACCTGCCTCCTGCGCTCCGGGGGTGCCTCACAGCTGTGGAAAGAGGCAGAGACCCCGAGCCCAGAGCACCCCACCTGCGTGCCCACTATGTCGCGGGGGGGTTCCCCCCACTCCTCGTCCAGCGCTGGGATGCCCCGTTTCCAGGTCGTCATCCGCTCTCCATCCCCCGCTCCGTGGGATGCTTTCCCCAGGTGCAGGCCGCCCTGTCATGGGGGGGGCGTGCCCCTGTCCCCATACAACGCTTGTAACAAGGGGCCTGTTTGGGTATTTATCCCAGGCCGTTCAGCCCACTGTCTCACTGGGCCCAGGTCCCCATCCCACCCCATCCTTTCCTCCATTAATGGGTCTGGGTTTGTATTCACTGCAGCTGCTAGGCGGCTCACGGCAGAGGTCGGGCCTACGGGGCCCTCCCCTTCACTGGTCCTGTATCTGGCTGGGGGACTAATCACCCTGCTTCCCCGCGTGGTGTCCCCTGTTTGTTGCATGAGTAGGGGCGTCTCCTCGCCTACCCTCCCTGTCACCTCCTGGGAGTTGGTTGGCAGGGGATGACCCTCCGGCCCCGTCTCTCCCGCAGTGCCTGTTCACTTGCCATGTACCACATGGCNTGGAGGGCTGTGGCGCAATCGCCTGATCTCGGTCGACCGAGTATCAAAAAATCATCAAGATACTTTGATATGTTGCCCTCCCGCAGCCTTTGTTTAAATATCCATTCTACCAGGGAACTGAAGCGCTCGAATGCTGAACATGATATCGAGCACCCTATTGGCATGGCCCGATCATAATGGTACTGGCCCTCGAAGCAGAAACCCAACAGGTGGACGCTGTTAGGGTGCACTGGTAGCAAGCGAAATGCAGACTTGACATCACACTTTGCCAGCAGTGCACCCTTCCCCAAAACCCTTGCCTTTGCTACCGCTACATCAAATGAAGAGTAGTTAATAGTTGTCAACTCCCTGGGGATGGCGTCGTTAACAGAACTTCCTTTAGGATGGGACAAGTGGTGGATCATTCTAAACTCTCCCGGAGATTTCTTTGGCACCAGTCCCAACGGCGACACTATCATGTCGGCCATAGGGGGGTGGTCAAATGGGCCTGCCACCCTGCCTGCTTCCACCTTCTTTGCAATCTTTTGTCTAACGACGTTCTCCAGTCCCTCTACGGATTTTAAATTACGTGCACCCTGATGGGGGAGAACAGGGCCCGCAGGGATCAAAAAACCATCTGTAATGCCCTGTACCACATATTGTACCTCCGCCCGGTCTGGGTGTCCTATCAATGCCTGCTTCAATCGTTCAATTCTGACAGGCGTCAGTCCCCTTCACTGCTCCTGTCCTGTTAGTGGGACCCTGCCTACCTCTACCATTTCCTCCCCCTTGTCCATCTCTCCCTTTTCCAGACTTCTGCCGAGCTCGAAAGCAATTACATGTGGGATGGTTCCCCCAACAACTGGAACATGCGTGCTGAAATCGACACGCCGTTCTATTACATCTGCCGACCTTGTTATACTCCCAGCATGGGCCTGAACCCCTCTGAGTCCCCCTCCTGCTGTCTCCGCGATATGGTTCGTTAGCCGGTGCCACCGCCCCCTTTTCCAAAGTATGCCCGCTATCTGAACGGGGAGCGCTAGTTGCATCGATCATGCTCTCTAACCATAAATCGGGCATGAACGTCCATCGCAATCCAGGGGTGGTCGCTGCTCTGTGACGAAAGGCTTCGTCATATCGTAACCAAGCACCAGCGGGTCCCGTACCATAAGCCCTCCTCACTATGTCGGCGTATTTGTGCAACTCTAAGCCTTGTCCAGGGTAGGCCTGCATCATGACCCCCATGTATACCGCGTACACGGCTGTCCAATTAGCCCAATTCCTGTCTGCTTTCGGTTGTTTGAACTTTTCTTTTTCCTTACCGTCCTCCTCCTCAGTGTGATCCACTATTGGGTCACTGAACAGGAGGGCGAACAGGTCCACGTATTCCCTCCGCCATATCTTATCCTTGGTACCCTGGAGGAGATGTTGTCCGAATGGGGCCGCTATATCTATACTTGCTCCCCCTGGGGGCGGGCACATCTCTACTTGCCCTGGCGTCGGGGTAATTGTTGAGGTAGGATTAACCCCTTGTACTAGTGGATTCTGCATAATATGTCCCGCCATTGTAGGCCCCACGGGTGTCCCCAAATTCTTAGCCCCTGACATGGTGCCTTGAGGGGGTGGGGTGATTGGCGTAACCATCACCCACGCCCTGTTCATCCAGGCTAGCTGACGTTGACCGTGCCCTGCCCTGGGGGCATCCCCTACTTGCGGCCCCGCTGCATTACCCGCGTTGCCCTCCTGATTATTGCCCAGGGTCCCTTGCTGCCCCACAGTGACCCCGCTAATTGAGGCCCCTGGCGACACCGCCACCACCATTGCCTGCTGGCCCTGCTCATCTAGTTGGCTACTCCGGTCCCTACTGTTCCCGAAATTACCTGGCTCGCTCAGGGCCCCCCGTTGATGCTCTGGCCCCGGTGTTGGGGGTCGTAGCCATGCGCCTGCTCTTGTCCCGATCTCCACAGCTCGTTCTCCAGGGCGAGGATCCTTCTCCATAGCTCTGTGTCCCTGTCCTGGTCCAGCTGGCTCTGTTCCACCTGCCTCCTGCGCTCCGGGGGTGCCTCACAGCTGTGGAAAGAGGCAGAGACCCCGAGCCCAGAGCACCCCACCTGCGTGCCCACTATGTCGCGGGGGGGGTTCCCCCCACTCCTCGTCCAGCGCTGGGATGCCCCGTTTCCAGGTCGTCATCCGCTCTCCATCCCCCGCTCCGTGGGATGCTTTCCCCAGGTGCAGGCCGCCCTGTCATGGGGGGGGCGTGCCCCTGTCCCCATACAACGCTTGTAACAAGGGGCCTGTTTGGGTATTTATCCCAGGCCGTTCAGCCCACTGTCTCACTGGGCCCAGGTCCCCATCCCACCCCATCCTTTCCTCCATTAATGGGTCTGGGTTTGTATTCACTGCAGCTGCTAGGCGGCTCACGGCAGAGGTCGGGCCTACGGGGCCCTCCCCTTCACTGGTCCTGTATCTGGCTGGGGGACTAATCACCCTGCTTCCCCGCGTGGTGTCCCCTGTTTGTTGCATGAGTAGGGGCGTCTCCTCGCCTACCCTCCCTGTCACCTCCTGGGAGTTGGTTGGCAGGGGATGACCCTCCGGCCCCGTCTCTCCCGCAGTGCCTGTTCACTTGCCATGTACCACATGGCTGCCTAGGCCTCCCCTTGCTCCCTTGCGTACCCCGCACCCTCATCACGGCCTCGCACACCGCGAGGTGAGCAAACATTTCCTCCCTTGGGGGGGCTATCCCCACGTCCTCCCCCTCTACCGCCCCAGGGGCCGCCATTCCTATCCCGGGCTGCTGCCCTAACTGTTGCCTCTTCTCCCCCTGGGATGGCTTCGCTGTGTTTCCTTTGCCGTGACCCTTCGCCGCTGCCTTTTTCCTCACTCTCCCTATGCCAGCTCCACCTGCCGCTGGGGAAGCTCCTCCAAGCCAAAGTTCTGCTCGGTTAGCAGCAAGTTTCCGTTGCTGCTGACTCTTCCAAACCTGGAATGATGCACTCGTGCAGCTCACAGGAAGTCGGTCCCTCCTAAAAGGGGCGGACTTCCCTGCACACGCAGCGTGCTTTTCGCGCCTCCAGGGAAGGTTGCCAGGCAACTCTTAACCAAAAACGCGGGCAGTCCTCTAACGGGTCTCCCTGCAGCGGCACTCTCTCTGCTCCCAGGAGGGGCGCTACAAATCCCCCGTCGCCGCCATTTTGCGGCAAAGGGGACTTTGCATGAGACGTGCCTCCGTATGGTCACCCATCGTGCACGCGGAGGAGCATTCTTTGTAACTGTGCGCTCCCGTGACCCACACATCCCCACCCACCACCCACACATGGAGCAACCGGCGATGACGCCGGATGCAGGTGGGGGGGTGGGGTGGATGTGTGCCCATATGCACCCGCCCCCACAGCGGTGCTCTCACGGCCTGCGCCCCTCCCACCCCCAGCCACAGCCAGTTTAAAAAGGGCCTTAGTTCTGTTGTCCTGCCTATTTGCCAACACAGCATGGCTTGGAGAGAAAGGAGACAGAAGCTGCTATAGCCAGGAGGGCACGCATGGGGGAGCACAGAATTCCACCTCTGTGCCACTCCTTCACCTACATGTTACCCCTTAGGCAGGGAGACAGTGAATTTCAAGCCCTTGAAAGAAATCTCGTTTACATGATTTAAGTTATAGTTCTCATTTCATTAAGCTCGAAACAGAAAGGTTTGTTTTACCCTTTTTTTGTAGCCATTTTCATACTCTCTGGTTTTCATACTCTCTAGCAAAATTCAGTCCAGAATTTCCATCTGCAGAGTCACTTGAGGTTTGCAAAACCTGTATTTGTAGCGTAAGGTGGCTGACCTTGCTGTGCTTGGGCGACAATGCAGGGAGCAACAGAGAAAAAGGCTGAAGGTTTTTTGAAAAGCCAGTTGATTGCCTTTGGAAACATACTGCCGAGGTTGGGTGTCCACAGAAAGCCTAATTGCAAAAATATAATCGGTTGACTTGTGGTTCATTCATAGTTAAAGGGAAGTAAATGGAAGCTGCTAAGTTGGTTTCAGGCTGAAAAAGCTGCCCAGCATATGTTTCTACCATAAGGGTTTTCGCTCAAATGCTGTGCTGGCCAGCACCTGTTCTTAAGTGAGCCCTCTGAAAATCTCTCTCAGCGGTGCTAAAAGAAGCTCATCAATCAGTTTTCATTAAGGCATTTTTGCAGCATCATGTTTTTCTTTTAAATTAGTCTCTCCCCCCCTTAATTTTGGACTTGATCCTATTTTGTTCCTGGGCAAAATTCCCACTTGAAATGGAACAGCATGAGATGTAGAATACAGAATGCACTAAAATTATGAATGCTGCGTTTCAAGGGTGTTGTACTTTAGAAAAGTCCTCTTGCTTGTTTAAAATTGAGACAACCCCTTGCTTCCCTGTAAATTATTCAGATAATTCTGAATGATCACTACGACTTCGATGCCGCACATGTAGCAGTGGGAGAACCTGAGATAATGAAGGGTCCGTCTTGTCCGGTTTCATGGGACCAGTTTCAGTGGGTATCGCCCACTGATGCGGTGGGTGTTCTTGGGGCGGTTAGAGCCACTTGTCGTGAATTATATCCATTCCCGTCCTGGCTGGTCAAGGTCTGCCATGAGACATTAGGACCGTTGCTGGCTAGGGTTGTCAATGCCTCCTTTAAGGATGTCAGAGTGCCGGGCTGCCTTAAAGAGGCGGTGGTGCGGCCTCTGTTCAAAAAACCATTGCTTAACATTGACTCCCTTGTCAGTTCCGGACAGTCTCTAACCTTCCCTTTTTAGGGAAGGTTATTGAATGGGTGGTGACTTGAGAGCTTCAGGGGCATCTGGATAGGATCAGTTTTCTTGATCCTTCGCAGTCCAGCTTTTGCCTTGGGTTTGGCACTGAGACTGCACTCGTGGCTTTGGTCGATGAATTGGATCAGGGCATATCGTCTCTTTTGATTTTATTAGATCTGTCGGCAGCGTTTGATACCGTTGACCATGAGATGTTGGTGGCCCGTCTGCGGGACCGGGCTGGGGTGGGCGGAATTGTTCTTGAATGGTTCTGCTCTTCCGTGGCTGGGAGAACTCAACGGGTGGTGCTTGGGGAGTGTTCATCATAAGAACATAAGACGTGCCATACTGGGTCAGACCAATGGTCCATCGAGCGCAGCATCCTGCCTCCGACAGTGGCCAGTCACGGGGGCCTGGGAGAAGCACCTAACAGGTAACAATGCTATCCATTTTCTCTGGGTCATCCCCAGGCTCCCGACAGTAAAGGACTTTGTTCCCCAATGCTATCTAGCTAATAGCTGCTATTGGAACTATCTTCCAGAAACTTGTCCAAACCATTTTTAAACTCAGCTATACTGCTGGCCTTCACCATCTCCCCTGGCAGTAAATTCCACAACCTAATTGTACGCCGAGTGAAAAAGGACTTTCTTTTGTCTGTTTTTACTCTGCCACCTGTGAGTTTCATGGAGTGTCCCCTAGTTTTAGTACTAGTTGAGAGGGTAAATAACCGTTCCCTGTTTACAAGTTCCACACCACTCATGATTT
>QEPC01003796.1:5231102-5241222 GCA_003113815.1 Sphenodon punctatus | reverse complement strand
CATGGCAACTACCAGTGGGGACTCTGCGAACCCCCACGCTCCAGCCGGCTCCCATCCCGTGTGTTCACATCCTTACGCCGAGCTCAGTCTTTCAGTGGGCGCTTTCCCACGTGACAAAACATGCACAGTTTGCCTCCGCGAGAAACTCCAAGAGGCAAATGCTGTGCAGCTTTTGTCACGCGGGGAAACGCAGCTGCGCAGCTACGGCACGCATCATGCAGAGGATGCCGAGCTTGATTTTTTCCAGCGCCTTCCGCATTTAGGTATCCTCCTCTGCATGATCAGTGCCAAAGCCGTGCAGCTTTGTTTTCTCACGTGATGAAAGGCGCGCAGCATTTGCTTCTCGGAGTTTCTCGCGGAGGTGTAAACAGTGCACGGAAAGCGCACAGTGCTTGTGGGGTGGGAACTGCAGGGGTCAGATGCAGGAACTGAAGGGGGCCAAGCAAAAATTACCACATTTGGTCCTCAAACCTGAAGTCCCAGCCCCTGGTTTAAGGAATACTTTATAGAATCTGCGATTGAAATAGAAGAGAAAGGGCTTAATCCTCTATTATTTAAGTCAATGGCAAAACTTCCATTGAATCCAGTGTTGGAGGATTGCACCCAGAGTGTCATTAAGATGTCTGAAACCCTTCACTGCAATGAGTAGAAGAATATACAGGAGGTTAAATGGAGCAAAGATTGCTCGACTGCTCAACGCTTTAAGTGTCTAACATTGATATTTTACTGGTGTGATCCCACTGTGACCATTATAAAGCAAAAGTAGTATATGGCTGTATATATACTGTGTCCCCATAGCGCTCGGATGCAATAGAAGACAGTAATCCCCCATAATGCGTATTTTATGTGTGTTTTTTAAAAAAAATGTCTTTGTGCGATTAGATCAGGCATGAATGGCTAGACTTTTTGGGTCAGTTGTGAATTATTTCCTTGCGTGGATACTTGATCTAGATTTTTAACATGTCAGGCAATGAAGCTAGGTTCTGCTGCTTAGTCTGTGGCATGTATCGATTCCTACTTCATTTAATGGATGAGGTCTCTGTCTTGCAGTTACACCCATATTTTTCTCCCGGACTAATTGCTTGGTAGCAAAGAGGAAGTGGCCTCAGCCATTTTTCATTTGTTCAGTGAGAGGAGTTTCATTGCCTGCACAATCTGTAGTCTATTCTCTGTAGCGTATCTGCTTCTCCTCTAATGAGTCCAACACGGCTGAATCCTTGGCGGTGGCGGAAAGCAAAGTGGGAACAGGTGCACATAGACCGCCAATCGCTCTTTATGCTGGTTGGAAGAAGGCTGCTGACTCGGTTCTCTCTTCCCCCCCCCCCAATCCCTAACTTTCATCCATTTGCTTTATCCACCAAGCTCAGTCCGTTTCCCCATCTTCATCATCCTTGTGAACGGAGAATCCGGCAAAGGAGCCTGATGACACTTGCTGCCTTTGAGGCAGTATCACTTGGTCCTTGCTTGTTGTTTGCAGTTACGCAAGCAGAGATAACAATAAAGTTAATCAAGTCTCATGCTTGAGAGAGTAAACTGATTAGCAGATCTGTCTCCCATGTTGCCTGGTAGCCACGGGGCATTATTTCTTCTCAATCTTTTCATGTTGGGAGATGCCAGAAATCGACAGCATGATTCTCTGGCTGTTTAGTACAGGAGCTAAGCAGCTATCATCACTCCCTGAATGGGAGCGTGCTGGCGTTTTTTGTTAGTAGCGTCCAGTCGATATGAAATGGGCATGCAGATAAAAATTATTTGTTCGACAGAAAAATGGAACCAAAAAATGTAGCATTTTCTCTTAAAAAAACCAAAACCAGAATGGGAGTCTGTCATCCCTTTGGTTTCATTTAGGGGGAAACGTCGCTTTTGTTCTTTGGGGCAAACTTTTCCTGTTTTCTGAACAGCTCTAGTTAAACCACAGTGGGGGAAAAGGAAGAATTGTATGATTCCTGAACATGGCTGTCTGCTGGAGGATGTTGTTGTGATACGCTTTCAGTGTGGCTATGCGGATTTTCAGCGCAAACATTTGAATGACATCCTGCTGCTGCTATATTTGAGCTGAATGGATATATCTGGTGCCTCACTTAAAAGAATATAATATTTCCTGTCAGGCCAAAGGGGCGTTTATTTTGCTGCAATTTGGAAATATTGCTGATAAAATTTTGGAGTAATCGGGGCTACTTTTGAAAGGCCACAGCATAATTACTTGAGAAGCCATAAAGTGGCTTTGTGCAACCAGTTCTAAGAGCTCAGCAGATTTTATGTAGTGCCTGAATTATTAATGGAGAGCAATTGGAAGAGAAAGCACCATAGCCTTTCATTCTGTCTCAAACAAGCTGTGGCTGGTGGACAAAACAGAGAGGCTATCGTCTTGGAAGCAATGAATGAACAAACCCTCGGCGAGGAGGAATTGTACTACCAGAATGGCTTGTGCCAGTATGCCCAGAAAATCACGGCCTGCTTTGGAGGGATAGGTAAGAGCAATTTTAAAGAGGAGAGAGCAAGCAATGTGAAGTCAAAGGGTGCCTGCAAATTTGTTGGCGTGTTGGCACTCATCTGGCAGGTGAGAAGGCAGCTCGAAGGAGGAATCCTGGTGTTACGGTTCTCCCTTTCCTGTTTCTTCGCTAGCCATCTATACATCTTTTCCTGTGCAGCACTTTAGAACTGTTTTCCATTTATGTGAAGGTAGTTTTCCTGTTAGCTTCAATCGATTTAGAAAACCGGGTTGTTGCTTGGGAAGAGTCTCTAATCCTATTGGCTTTAATCAAGTTTTACAGATCTGTCTTGCTTTGCATCGAAATCAGTAAGTTGCTCTGAGGCAATAGCAGGAAAGAGAAGAAAAATGGGTGATTTTCTGTCTGTTATCTTCGTTCCCAGATTTTGGTGTCCTCCCCCCTTCAGTTGGCTTCCACTGAAGTGTCTTGATTAAGCTCACAGTGATTTCTGTAATCTTATTATCTATGTGGTAATAAATAATTGCGTTGAGATGCATCAGCAGGCACTTGGTTCTCATGACAGAAGCAATCAAGCCAGCATTGCTAGTGCGATGTAGATTGTGTTCTCGGAGATGTAGGTCCCCAAACCATCCCTGGCGTAATGGCACTGAGTCAGTGGTGTTACACATGGGATGTTGTTGGACCCAGAGCTCTGCTCTGATTTGCTACTGTTCGGTGAGTGGGCTGTTGTATTGTTCCATTATTTTTTGCACAACAAAGTGTGGTGGTACTATTTACATTGTGAGCAGCATCATGCAGGAATTACAAAGGAAGCCTGTGATGTGCATTGTATATATATATACACAGGGAAAATAGACATCCTTTCATCCAGTAAACAAGGGTGAAAACAGACATAAGGCTAACTCCACTACAGCACACCACTTTAACATTTCTTATGCAAGTTGTAGGACTGAATTGGTGTCCTATGCAGCCCTGCAACATGCATAAGAAAATGTTATTGTGGAATTAGCATTGTGTCTGTTTTCACCCCAAGTTAGTCCTTTTATATATGAGAGCCCCAGATGGTTAATTCTTCCCCATCCCCATCTCCTCTCCTACTTTGGTCCAATCCAAATCTCTGGGATCCAGTTCTGGGGTGTGTGTTTTAAAACACAAAGCTGGATCTGGAGCCCTGTCTTGGGAATCAATAGAACCATAACTCCCCAAACCCAGGACTTGTGGCTATTTGCAATCTCTATGCGGATCTCAGCATTACATCTTGTATCGATGGCTAAGTATATATCAGGGGTGGGGGATTTTCTCCTTCCAAGGGGCCACTTTGAAAATTAGAACAAGCTTTGAGGGCTGCATAGTTATTGGGGGAGGAGGTGCTTAAGGGTTGTGCACAAGACTGAGGAAGGAGGGGGCAGGTCAGATCATGGATCCATCCTCTGCCCTTGGTTGCATGGCCCATCCCTGCTGCCTTTCCCTGAGTTTACTTTTCCAGTGTTTGAGAGTTAGGCCTGGAGAGACCCGTTGAATTCCCGGTACCCAAATCAACTTGAAAATATTGGGCACTAATGGGTATCCGATTGTGACACAATTTGGGGACCTGATGCCCCAGAATGTAGACTTTTGGTCCAGGAATATCGACTTCTGGTACTGAACGTTTTGTTTTCTGTCCCAGTTTTTCATCTCAGCTGACTGACTCATACCTGGAAAAGTGAAAACTAGTACCAAAAAATATTGATTTTTCATGTATTGGGGTACCCGGTTGATGACTGGGTAGTCCATCAAATACCCAAGACAGTACTTGAAATTGTGGGTATTACCTGCAGATAGCAAATGAGCTATTGTTTCAGCTCTCCATGGGCCAGAGCCAAGGGTTAGAAAAGGGACAAATAAAAACTAGCCGTGGGCTACATTTGGCCGCCGGGCCCTCCACGGGGGCCAAATGTAGCTATGGTGATATAGCTATTATTGTGGGGCCATGTAACTAAAACCATTTCTCTTGGCAATCAGTCTTTCTTACTTGGGTTTGCTGCCTCTTTCATCCCTATGCTCATGCTGGGAACCTAGCGGCTTGGTGTAGGCTAGATCCATGGGTCTTTTAGCTCTGGCTGGCTGTGTAGTTGGACTTCCTCACAATCCGCTTATTGCACAGTGCTGAGTCTTCAGACCCACCTCAACCACGTTCGTAAAATCTGAACTTAGACTCTCAGGGCTCCAGACAAATGCCAAAGCCACTCCATTCATTGGGGTGTAATGTGGACAAATGCAAACAGAAACCCAGTACCTGTGCTACAGTGGCTTAGGACACATAAGAACATAAGTAGAGCCATACTGAGTCAGACCAATGGTCCATCAAGCTTAGCATCCTTTCCTCCGACAGTGGCCAATCTTGATCGCATGGTAGTAGAACCATCAGTCACAATGGGCAATCCATTCCCCGTTGTTCACTCCCAGCTCCCGACAGTAAGAAGTTCATCCCGTAAGCTACTTGGTTAATAGCCAATAATGGACCTACTCTCTAAGAACGTATCCAATCCTTTTTTAAACCCAGCTGTACCGTGCCCTGGATTGGCCAGCCCCAAATCTCTGCTCTTTGAGCAGACATTGTTTTGGTTTTTGCCTGGGTGATAATATTCCCGTGATGACTATATTTCTGTTTTATGGAATCTATTCATTCATGCATGTCCTCTATGGAGGTTATTCAATCATGTATCTTCTATATTGTTTTTGATTTTAAATTTTGAATGTTGTATATGTTTTTATTTATTTATATTGTAATAGCAGAATTGCTGGGAACAATAAACTAAACTAAAGTCCGTTTGTGGCCTCAGGGGAAGCAGGAAGTTTCCCAACACCATGGTGGGCCTCACTTTAGCCTCGCTTCCATCCTTGGGGTGTTCTTAGACTAGCCCTCATTTCTCCTGGACTTCTGAGTCTGGGAGAAACATACTTGTGTGGACAAACTTGCGTGGGAGTGAAAGGGGAGGAGCCAAGATTGGCTCCATGTGCCAAGGGAAAAGCCCTGCATGCCACACTCTGGCATACATACCAGGAATTGCCTTCCCCTAGGCCAGGTTCTCTGCTTCACTAGTTCTGGGGAGTCCTGCTGAAGTCAACCTAGCTCTTTTGGCTGCTTTGTGGTTATAACCTAACCAACTCCAAGGAAAAGCTTTTGGCAGAAGGGGCGGGGGGAGAGATGGAAAGTTCTAACACAGCATCGCAAATAGCACTGAGTAAACCTGCTGTTTACAAAAACCCAAATTAAATAACACACCACAGTAAAAAACAAAACAAAGCATAACCCCATAATAACAGCCAATTAAGCTATATTGTTTTATTTACCATCTTAAAAGCAATTTCCTCTTTAAGTCTGCTTTTGTGTGGGTGTCCAAGGGAGAGTTAAATGATGACTTTGGGAGCTGTTCCTCACTGTGTTTCACAAGCTGATTATTTTGGTCTTTTATTACTCCTTAATTTTGCTTGCTGGAATCTTCAGTGGAAGAAATAACGTTCATTTGGTTGCTTGTTTTATGCAAGTGTGTTGCATACTATTATGATGGGAGTCATCAGATGTGCCTGTTGTTCACAGATTTACATGTTTTGTGCATGGTATGTGAGCAAGCGTTTAAGCTGGGGGGATGCTGTGTTCTTAGTTTTGTGAGGCAGTGACATTGGGTGAAAACAGACACGACAGTAGCCCATGTTGGCCCAGGACTCACCTGCACATTTCTTCTGTTGCTGCCAGATGTTGGCCCGCGAATACCCTGTGTCAGGATGCTTCCTCCGGAGGAGCTCAGAGACGTAGCCCAGACCAATGCCCACCTGAGATGAGGTCAGTGGATTGGGCCCCGATGCTCTCCTGGCCTCGCCAAACATCTGATCACTGGGGCCTGGAGGAGTGTGCTCATCTGGCCCACCAAACAGCTGATTGGGGACCAGGAGGAGCATGCACACCTGGTCCTGCCGATCAGCTGTTCAGTGGCCAGGTGAGTGTGCTCCTTCAGCCCCTCCCCCTCTGATAAGTTGTTTGGTGTGGCCACCCAGCCCTCCAAACAGCTGATGGATGGGGCGCTTCTGGGGCTTCACACATCAGCTGTTTGGTGCACTCACTGGCCTGCCAAACAGCTGATGGGGGAGATCCTCCAATCCCCCTCATCATTTATTTGGCAAGCTGGGTGAGTGCATCAAACAGCTAATGGGGGGGCGGCCCAGGAACGCCCCCCCATCAGCTGTTTGGCAGTAGCTCTTCTTGGGGCCCAATCTTGCTGAGCAGCATTGGCCTGGGAGTTTCTGTGTGAACAGCTCCTCGGGCCAACCTGGGGCGTCAGTCCCCACACCCGGATTACAAGGGGAGGGCTGCGCGTGTGAATAGCTCTCTCCACCAGTCCAAGGAGTGGCGGCTGCAGTGGCTTACCCCGGGACGGGCAAGGGAGCTGCCTCACCTCTGTGGGGTTTTTAACGTCCTTAGTCCATTTCTGCCATTATTTCACTCGTGGGAGTCTCCGAGCTTCTCTGGAGGATGCGTCCAGTAGCAGCTCCTACCTTGTCTCCCATGAGTAAAATCATGACAGAACTGGGCTAATTGTGTTTAAAGCCCCGCGGTCACAAGCGGAGCTTCATGTGATCTCCCTGCCGTAATTTCAGCTCACGGCAGATCCCCCCCGCCCCCTCATCTCATGTGCAAGCCCCCTTAGAGAGAATCTGGGGCCAAATGCCAAGGACTTAAGGATTTAGTGGCCAAGTAAAAATTCTTGGGTATGGCCCCACATGCAGGAAATTTATTTATTTTATTTATTTATTTATTTATTCGATTTATACCCCGCCCCTCCTGAACACAGCTCGGGGCGGCTTCCAACAATAGAAACAATGAATATAAAACAATTTAAAACATATTAAAAATACAGTCTCAATATTAAGAACAGGGCCCGGGATACATTCAAAAAATAAATAGGGTAGGGGTGATAAAAAATCCACTAAACCCCCCCCCCCAAAGGCCTGGGCAAACAGCCAGGTTTTACACCTTCTCTGGAATATCAAAAGGTTGGGGCCAGGCGAGCTTCCTCCGGTAGGGAGTTCCAAAGACGCGGCCCGGCCACCGAGAATGCCCTCTCCATTGTGGCCCCCCGCTTAACACGGGGGACCTCCAAGAAGGCACCCCCGGCAGACCGAAGGAGCCGCTCCGGAGGGCGAGGCGGTCCCTGAGAAATGAGGATTACTTTTCATTACGAGGCTGTCATCTGCCGTCTCCCCACAATAGATTTTCTCCTTCTTGCCTTGATGTTTTCTGTAGCTTTCCAATGTGCCACGGATGATTAAGTCTACTTTTACCCAAGGGAAAAAAAAATCCATTCGATGATTAGATTAGCAGGTCATTAGGACTGGATTAACTTAAATACCTGTTGTAAGTGAGGCAGGACGAGCCAGCCCTAGGATTTTCATGAAACTTCTCCTGTTAACAAGACTGGAAGGAAGGAGACAGAAGGGTCAGGGAGAGGAAGGATGGGGAGGGACTTGTTTATATATTAAAAAGTAGACGTTGCAGAAATGATTCCTCTGGAGGAGATATGTTTATGGAAGGAAAGCTGGCCCTAAAAATATAGGGACGGGCTGGCCATACCTTTGCTACAATCTATATGGGCAATGGGCATGGTAGATTAAAAGCACAGATGTATCGGGAGAGGCGGGGGTTAGGCTGGTTCTACCATAATAAGATTTTTAACACAGTAAGGTTTCTTCCCCCCTCCCAAACTAATCCTCTTACATACCTCAGATACGTTCTTTCTCTTGCCCTGGATATTAATCCGATTTCACCCAAACTATGCTTCTGTTTCACATTCATACACACCGCAACGATGATTGCAATCGTCTTGGATGGCGGTCACCTGACTGAGGGTACTGTCATAATCTCTTCCAGATAATCACTAAAAATACATCTTTCTTAATCTCCTTTGCTGGACAAGGAAGGGAGATAAGAATCGGTGAGGCTAGGATGCCAGAATGTATTAGACAGGCCACACGTTCCTGGTTTCCCTTCTGGTTTAGTTGCTCGCAGACCAGGCTACCCAGAAATGCCGTCTTTCCCATTTTTAAACAGTTTTGGGAAGCTCTGTGGATCAGGCAAAAGCAAGGAGCTGGTGTCAGAGCGGGTGAAGTTCAGGAACTCTATCAAAAGGATGTCGATTATTGAAGATGGGGACATCGCGGAGGTGCTGTACCTCATTCCCAAGCAGTCCATGCTGAAGCAGCTGCCATATCTGAATCCCGATGATTACTATTTGTGCGAGCAGTTACATGAATATTCTGCGGACTCAGGTAAGTGAGAGGACTGGAAACCTGATCTGGATTTGTGCTTCTCATAGGGTGACTGGACCGGCTAAACTCAACAACGATGATAAATTGGGGCAGTCAGTGCATCGGTGAGGCAAAAGCCTGGGGAAAGCATCAGCAAATCAGGATTCAAGTGTCTATGGGAGCTTCAAATGATGGGTGATGGAGACACCCTAGGGCTTATTTTTCTAAAGGGTTAAGGAATTGTAACTCTAGTGCAAGGCCATGGGGTGTCACACGGCTAAGGTTTCAAGTGTGGTGTCTTAATTTAGAGGCAACTTTTCAGTCTTGGGACTCGATGAGTACAGTCAACCCTAGAGCTGGGTCACAGGGGTTGTCAGCAGTCAGAGGTTCTGTTCTGTTCTGTTCACAGCTGACCAGCCCCAGTAACAACTCTCTCTTTTCTCATTATGATAATATCCCTTTGCTCTTACTTAAAAGAATGATGATCAAATAGCTTGGCTTAGAGCTTGCATTTACACGCCCCCCCCCCTTCAAATACTGATAACGAGAGGGATACACCAGGCAGTGGAGCAGGAGACGATCCCGGTTTCCCTCTGATACAAGGAAGCCCAGTTCTTTCTGAAGCAGAAGGAAAGTACGGAGTTGTTAGAATGCATTACGGGAAGCAGATTGCAATTCTGCAACCTCTTTTTCAGAGCAAACTTGTGTTCTGACTTCACAAAGGGAAGGCTCTGCTCTCGTTCATGTGATTCTGTAATTCCGTTACACCAGCAGTGGGGAAGCTGTTATTAAGGAGGCGTTCCCTCTCTTGTAAAGAATTGTTACCATCATAGAAATCTTAATGCCGTTGAAATCAGAAGGTCCTGAGAGGCGCACACACCATCTGGAATGGTGGATAAATTTTTTCCCCCAGCCTGGATTGGCACTTTTGCATACTGGGAAAAGGGCCCGTTTGCAGCAACACCAGCTGCAGTGCAAAGGGGAACTTTGGGTTGTGCCAGCCAGGACATTTTGGAAACTGTCCCCCTCCCACTATGTCCTGCTAATTAGAAGCGTAGTTGCAGTCCCAGATTCTGAAGTGCCTGGACTTGTGGGCTCAGGATTCTTGGGTCACAAACGTAGTCAAAGTTTGCACTTAAGTAGTATCTTGGATTTGAAGATCTCAATGTGTTTTACAAATACAGGTATTATCTAGAGGTGAAACGCATATTTATTTATTTACTTATTTTAAACATGTATTACCCTGCCCCTCCTACCAAAGGCAGCCCGGGGTGGCAGCTTACAATATAAAATATAAAATATATAATATATAAAATACATAATAAAATAACAGCAAAAAGGGGCAAAAACAAAAGAGGGAGAACGCAGACCCTCCCCCCCCCCCC
>QEPC01003796.1:5145495-5221723 GCA_003113815.1 Sphenodon punctatus | reverse complement strand
AGGAGGGAGAGGGAGAAGCAGGGGAGCCAGCAGCAGAGTGAGAAGGAGAGAAGAAGGGGGTGAGGGAGCGAGGGAAATATGGGGAGGCAGCCTAGGTGGGAACAGTCAGTGCAGCAGATCAGGCCAGTGGGTGTCGCAGGAGCGATTGTGCAGTGTCCGGCGGGGATGGAAGCGGGGATCGGAAGGGGCTGTGTGGCGTGGGCGTCGTCAGGGGGGTGGCTCCTCGCTGTCCTTGCACCAGTCTCACAACGGCCAGCGCCTTTTTGACGCCGCCCGCTGGGGCAGCCCTCTGGGGTAAAGCCGGCTGGCAGGCTTCCTTAGGCGTGCAGGAGGGGGAGGGGCCGCAGGACTGGTCAGCTGCAGCCTCTTCCCTGGAGTCAAGCACATGTGGGTCTGGGGGGAGGAGCAGAGGCAGGCTTCTCAGAGTGATGTGGGTGTGTTACCCCCAATACTGTGTGCAAACTTGTTCAAGGGGTTTACAGGATGACCTGGGTGTGTTAACCCCAATGTTCTTATGTGTAATGTTGTTCAAAGGTTTCTGAGGTTGACTTTGGTGTTATTCCCCATAAAAACGGAAACAAAACCCAAAAGACAAATAGAAAAATAAGTTGATTGAAATGGTAGGGAATCACTGGTAGTTATTACTGGCTTGATGAGACACTTAAAACATCAGTTTCTCCTCACCGTGAGCCTTGCCTCTGTTTTTTCACACTGCTAGGGAGAAATGGGACTAATGGGAGAGAGACCTTGGATGGGACCTTAGTAAAAGGGCTCTTTATCCCCCAGTGGCAGGGCTTGACGCCTTGCTGCTGGGTTAAGCCACACCACTGGCTTAATGGTTGGGTTGGCTCCGCCTACTGTTGGCTTTGCTCCTCCCACTTCTGGCCCTGCCCTCTGCCCCACAAATTTGCATAAATTAGTATGAAATTGCATATGTAAATTTCATGCAAATGTTTGTCCTCTTTTCTGCCAATGCGTCAACGGCCACCCTATCCCCAGCCCATGTTGGAGCCATATTGATACACTGTTGCCATGAATGTGGTACCCATGACTAATTCAATCAAGGTTTGTTTTAAGATCTGAAAACTTACTGGTACTTCAAAATATGACACTCTGTAAAGCTGTGAAAACTCACGTGCATTATCTTAAAATACGCCAATGAGCTCTGCCCTCACTGACCAGTTTTAGTCTTTGTCTAAGCCGTATAAACGTCACCTGCACCCCCGACTCCTTTCCTGTAAGCAGTAGGATCTCCCAGCGTTGGAGCTTGATTGCAGCCGGTTCTATCTCTGGTAAATACACTTACCTTATTTGGGCATTCAACCTTGTGTCTGGATCTCCGTGTCTGAACCCCTTGCGGGCTGGCTGTCGGGCCGAACTACAGGGGTCTTCCCAACATTTGGTCTGACCCAGTCTGGTGGTACTTTTGTTCTTATATTCATTCATGTTCTGGTTTCCAGCACGTTATGCTGATGCCCGGGGCGTTAGACGCGCGTGGAGACGATGAACCCTTTCCTGCAATCTGCAGATACGCTCAGAAGGTTTGTGTCGATGATCACCATCCATTTTCCTCTCAAGGGGGTGCTGACATGTAAACCAAACCTTACATGGCCATGGAAGCTATTCTGGCTTTCTGAAAGTTAATCCAGCTCAGCATGGGATGACCAGTGGCACACTGCATACACTTGAGACACATAAGAGCAAGGAGGCATTCACAAACACATTACCTGCAGGACTGCGTCTTAGTAGGGGCTGAAGCAATTAACCACATGGTAACATGCAGATTTGTGGTTACCACCTGCACTGACAATGGTCAGATTCTGAGTGATATCCATTTATTATTCAGTGGTTTTACTGGTTAACTGATTTACTGCATTATGCACTGTGCTGTTCCCCATTTTAGTACTTTACCATTTTTCTGTCCATTCCATGGTTACTGGCTAGTTCCATTTGCCTGTAATTCCTTTTCTGTTTACCACCCCTTGATTCTGGTTTCAAGTTTAACTCAGTTTCCCATTCCATACCTGACTGAAATCTGCTGGATGCAGTTTTTCTATTGGTCTGGAAGTAAATCGGAAATAATGGAATACAGAAAAGGTAAATTGGTTATACCGTAACTTAGTTGCATAGTAACTGTATTATTGTACCAATTGGTATGTTGATTAATCGGTTAACCGCTGCGGTATGCACTTACTGATCGGTTAGCTATCCCACATTTTAGTTGTTAGCCATGATTATGGAGTTAGCTATCTGTTTCAGCTCTATGTTTTATCTGCATGCTCAAATTGCAATAGCATTGTAGTTATTCACAAATTGATTCAGAACAGATCATAGGAGTTACTCCTCCTCCTCATCATTTTTATAGTGCTACTAGTCATACGCAGCGCTGTACAGATACACAGAACATAAAGACAGTTCAGGCAGTTTACAATCTAATCCAGACACACAGACATAGACAACTACAAATAACATACAACTGTATGGTATGTAAAGCAGTAACAGTAGTGTATGTTATTGAATTTAGTATTCTGCTGGTGGGTGGGTTGAACATCAGTTCTTAACTAATTACTCCTTTATCCTGTAGTCTAAAAAAAAAGCAAGTAAAAGTCCTCCTGGGTGATGATGAAACATAATCTCATTTGCAAGGATTAGAAACAGCATAAAGGCTTTGGAAACCATTTATTGTGGTTTGAATACAAACGCTGGTTCCTTTTCAAAGTTTCTAACATTTGGGTTGTCTGGATGCCCGTACAGTTTAACCTCCCATATCTGGATGTTCCATATTTAATCCTTCATTAATCTGGACATGACTTTATGTCTCTTTCATTTCTAGGCCCGTCTAATCCAGACAAAAAAAAACACATTCCCTGAAAATGTCCTGAAATGGGAGGTAAATAGTGTACTTCCACTGTGGGCTCTACACAGTACTCTCTTTTGTGTTTTGACAAAGGCCATAACAGTAGAGGTCGAATACACAAGCAATATACTATGACTATCTTTTTAGAGGTTCCTGAAGATGGTATGGAGGTGCCAGCAGCTTTTTATGTGAGATCAGTTATTACTGCCTGTCAACATTCTGGAGCAAAAAGTAACCCTTTTAGCTTCACTACGTCAGATAGTAGTAACATGTTAGTGGTTACACAATAGACGTATTTCCAAATTACTAGTTTTCTGATGCACTTAAACAAGGATGTCCAAGGAATGTCCTGCAGGCCAAATCCAGCTTGTGGTAGGGTTGCATCTGGCCTGTGTCTTTAAAACCCAGTTTTATTAAACGTCGTATTTTAAAATAAAATATCCATTTTCAGAATGGCATCATGCAATAAGGACGCCAAACCCTGCATGTGTAACTCTCATAGTTCATATTGACAAGTTTGAACAGGGTTTGATTACCCATACACACGTGGGCAATGCGTGTGAGGGTGGTAATAGGGGGTAATGTGCCTTTCCCCAGATATTTCCCCTGGTTCTGCCCCGGCCCCACAATGATCAGACTTAGTCCGGTCCTCCTTCCCTCCCCTCCCCTCCCCTGCCATGGTCCTGCTTGTCTGAGTACGCAGGAAGTTGTCTGAGGGGTGACTTCTTCGCGGGAACAGTAGCAGTGGCGTGAGGGAGGAGGACTTGGCGGCAGGCTGTAGTGGTGCGTGTGAGGCGAGGCAGACCTGGCGGTAGTGGTGGGACCTGGCTGAGGAGGAGGAAAGAGGAGGGGACATGAAGGCCACGGAGCAGGCTAACCTGGCCAGGGGGTGGTGAATAACCTTTAAATTGTGTCCCCCCCCCCACACTATAAACAGTCATGAGTCGCCTATGTGTACACGTAGAAATAATGTATGCTGGCTGCACAGTGAGAAGGTTTTGTGCAATCTGACCTGCCAGGGAATTTCCATGAAGTCATCCGGCCTGTGGCTCCCAAGAAATGAGACACTTAGGCCACTTTTATACCAGTGGCCAGGGAAGCACATTCTTCAAGGAACCGCTAGGAAAAGCCGCACAGGGTGCGTTTACACGCACCAGAAGTGGCCATCCGCCATAGGACTTGGCGGCGCACGTGGCCTCTTTAAAGATGCGTTCTGGAAACCTCGATGTTGGAGTTTCAAGAACGTATCTTCAAAGAGGCCGCGGGAGGCTGCGTACGCCACCGAGTCCTATGGTGGGCGGCCACGTCCGGTGCATGTAAACGCACCCTGTGCGGCTTTTCCTAGTGGCGCGTTGAAGAACACGCTTCCCTGGCCACACGTGTAAAAGCGGCCTTAAAGTTCACTCTTATTGTTTCCTCAGAATTCAAATGTTCTTGCAGGAGCTTAGTGCAAGCAGTGAAGTGCGTTAAAAGAAATTTGCACATCTTTTCAGGAGGTCCAGAGTGATGAAAATTTGTTCACTTCCAAGGGGAGTAACCTGTTTGCTGCCCCCAGCATAATTGGGGCCTCCACATATGGGTCCCGTGTTCTGCACTGTTACAAGAACAGTGTGGGGCACTTTCCAAATAGGAACATGAAAAGGGGGGATTTTGTTCTTGAAAATCTGAAGAATTTGCCAAAGCCAGAATCTCATAGGATAAGAACATGAGAAGTGCAAATTTGATCACCTCACTCTTAACACCCTTTTCCAAATCATTAATGAATACATTAAACAGCACTGGTCCCAATACAGATCCCTGAGGCACACCACTTTCTACATCTCTCCATTGTGAAAAGTGACCATTTAGTCCTACCCTTTGCTTCTATGTTGCCTTTAGCCAGCACAGTGACTAAACTATGGAAGCCTACAGCAGCCTGGCTTGACCAAACTGATACACCTGGATTTTTGCCAGTTGCAAGTGGGCAATAATAGTATCTGTATATTATTTAACAGAATGTGGGAATGGGCCTGACGGGGGAACCCAGACCCTCTGCTCTGTGCTTGAGAGATGCACCCTCTGGCCCCCAGAGGTTTCCTGGTCCCTTGCCCCAGGCTGTGCCCTGTGAGCAACTGGCAGCCACCAGAGGACCGTAGAGTACTTCTGGAGTGCTGGCCCTCGGTGGAGTCCACCTCCTGTGTTGTGGGCAATGCCCCCAAAGGACGCTCTGGCCCACAGAGGCCTGCAGGGTAACCGATCCAGTCCCTGGCAAGGGTTCCCAATCCCCACCCTTCCTCCAGCCCCTGACAGCCTCACACCCTAATCTGTGACCCAACTGTCCCTGGGGCCACCTCCCATTTTTTGCTATCTCGCTTCTAGGGTTGTCACCTCTGGGAAGGCTGAAATATGTGGGCAGGCCTGTAGCCACCGGGGAGGGGGGCTTATATGGCTAGGCCTCCTTCAAGTTCATGAGAAATATGGTTCGTCCATAGGACATATAGAAGGGTGGCAGCCCTGGCCTCCCTCTCCACTTGCCTTCCATAGCATCCCCATTTGGCAGGCTCTGCCCCCTGCTGGTGATGGGGGGCTCTAGGCCTGTAGTGTTCCAGGCCTACTGCTGGAGATGGTAGTTGTGAGGCAATTAAAAATAGTCATAGTATCCCCTTCAGTAATCTTGTCTTGAGGCATCAGGAAGCAAAACCAAGTTAGGTTACATCCTTCCACCTGCCCAAGGCAGCCCCACCAAAATCTCTGGACTTGGTCTCTCAGAAGACGGTATACTTCTCCCCATAGCAGGAGTGGGAAACCTTTCTCCTTCCAGGGGCCAGTTTGAAAGTTAGAACAAATTCCAAGGGCTACATACAACTTGGGGGTGGGGATGCTTTGGGGTGCGCTCAGGAAGAAGGTCCAGATCATGGATAACGTAAGAACAGAAGAAGTGCTATACTGAGTCAGACCAATGGTCCATCAAGCCCAGCATGTTGTGCTCTGACAGTGGCCAAACTCGATCGCATGGGAGAAGTATCAGCAGTCACAATGTGCAATCCATTCCCTGTTGATCACTCCCTGCTCCCGACAGGAAGACGTTCCCATCTCGTAATCTGCTTGGCTAATAGCTGTTAATGGACCTATTCTCCAAGAAATTATCCAGCCCTTTTTAAAACGCAGCTAGACCGCTGGCCCTGACAACCTCCTCTGCCAACAAATGCCACAATTTAACTGTGCCTTGTGTAAAAAAACACTTCCTTTTATTTGTTAAATCTGCCACCAGTTAGTTTCATGGAGTGTCCCCTAGTTCTAGTATTAATTGAGAGGGTACGTTCCCTATCTATTCGTTCCACACCACTCAAGATTTTATAAACCTCTATCATATCCAGTCTCAGTCTTCTCTCCTCCAAGCTGAACAGCCCTAAGCTATCAAGCCTATCTTCATACGAAAGCTGTTCCAAACCCTTGATCATTTTTGTTGCCCTTCTCCCTTATCCTTGTGTGCCTGGATCTGTCCCCTATCCTTGTGTGAATGCCCTCCTCTCTGCTCCTTTACCCTGAGGTCAGTATTTCAGTGCTTGGGGTAGGAACTGTATCCATCGGCCAGAACCAAGAGCTGGAAAGGGACCACATAAAAGCAATGTGTGGGCCACATTTGGTCCTTCAGCCCCCGTAATATAACAGCAGTTTTGGCTACTGTTCCCATAAACCTATCATTCAGCAGATGCCTACTTGTGACTCATTTACACTAGCTGTGGTAAAGGAGAACCAGCTTGAGTTAAAATTACAAAGCAGTAAAGGCTCGTGCAAGCAAAATAGTATATTTTTTTCTTTCCTTTCCTTGGGAAAATTCTATGCAGACCGGTAACCGCAAATTGTTTGTCTGCTTCGAGAATAACTAGTTACTCTTCATTGTTCTCCAGTTGGCGGGGTTCATGAATAGATTCCAAATGGTGAGCAGGGGGACATTTCTAGGTCCCACCACAGAACAATGAGATTAAAAACAAAAGCCACTTGGGCATAAAAGTGTGTGATACGTTGGGCTCTGTTTACATTGCCGGCGACTGATTTTATACCCTTTGACTTGAGAATAAATTACATTTGACTCCTAATGGCCCAGCGTAATTTACGTCTACGATTTGAAATCTATTTTTGCTCACTCTTTAAAGGCTAACCTTGACTGGTTTCTCTGGCCGACAGCTATAGGGAAAGCCAACTGTGCAGCCATGGGGGCAGGAGGAAATAGAACCGTGCTAATCCCTCGCACGTGCAAGAAATGGGGACAGTGGATTCTGAGAACAAAAAGGCCTGATACCAGCAGTTGGTTTACATGTCAGCACCTCCTTGAGAGGAAAATGGATGGTGTTCATCGGCGCAAACCTTCTGAGCGTATCTGCAGATTGCAGGAAAGGGCTAATCGTGTCCATGTGCTTGTAACGCCCTGGGCATTGGCATAACGTGGCAGCATTGTTCTGAGCGAGTATTTCTGAATGAAGGTCAAATATGCCCCCTTTCCCGGGCTCTGTCTGGCTAGCTTTTTACAAACTAGGGTGTGATTTCTGAAATCCACAGCCCGTCTGAACGGGTGTGTTAGGAACCTGTCATGATGGACAGGAGCTGGGGAGGGAGGGCTTCGCCCGCCAAAGCTCAAAAGCTATTCTTAGTAACAGACTGAGTCACAGAAGCAAGAATGTCGGGCTTCTCTGCAGCACATCAGAGAACTGACAATAGGACGGAGCTCAGCCTAGATTTATGAGGTTATACACATTAACCACCCCCCTCTTGCTTTTCCTTGCCTTTGTTGTCTTATTTATGTAAAGGATTTGGATAGATAAGAAAAACAAGTTGGAGCAGAGGGGGAGGCGGGTTTGTTTTCTCTCGCTCTCTCTTTTTCCGGGTGCTGCGTAAAAAACAATTTAAAATATTTGCAGAAAATAAAATCTAACATTGCTGTGGCGCATTCTGGTTCTCCGAGATGCATCAACCATCTGTCACCCTGTCTGAATGGAACTTGCATTTTGATTCTTTACATTAACTCTCCCCACCTCCTGGTCCCCAATGGTTGGGAGGGGGGCAGGGAGGCAGCAAGTCTCTTTTGGAGACCTAAGTTGCAATCTACTTTCAGCTGTCACGGGACTTGGAGATTCCAATCTAATAATCTATTTATTTATTTTATTTCTTTATATTTATTGGCCGCCCCCTCATGCCTACGACATCCCGGGGCGGCTCACAACAAAGTAAAACAACAATAAAAAACATATAAAAACATCGTCACAGTGAATAATTAAAACCCCACCCCATCCCAAAATTCCCCCCTCCCTCCCCTACCCTCCAAACCTCCCAAACAGCCAGGTCTTACAGGCTCAGCAAAAAGCTATCAGTCCTGGGGCCAGGCTTCCAGAGTTGCAGCCCGGCCACCAAGAACGCCCTCTCCATTGTGGCTCCCCGTTTAACACGGGGGACCTCCAGGAAGGTGCCCCCAGCAGACCGCAGGGATCGCCCTGAGGCGTGGAAGGCAAGGCGGTCCCCAAGGTATGAAGAGCCCAGACCATATAGGGCTTTATAGATCAACACCAACACCTTGAATCTGGCTCGGTACGCTATAGGCAGCCAGTACAGAGCACAGGTGTTATATGCTCCCGTCGCCTCATCCCTGTTACGAGACGGGCCGCCGCATTCTGCACCAGCTGCAGCCTCCGAACCAGACCCAAGGGAAGCCCCACGTAGAGCGCGTTGCAGTAGTCTAGCCTTGAGGTGATGAAGGTGTGAATAAGGGTGGCCAAGTCGGGCCCAGAAATGTATGGGCACAGCCTACGTACCAGATACAGCTGGCGAAAGGCGGCTTTAGCCACCGCCTCCACCTGCTGATCCAGACGGAGGCCCGGATCCAAAAGCACCCCCAGACTCCGAACCTGCTGGGCTACGGGAGGGCAGACCCCCACCAGAGGGGTCGGCACCTCCTTCGCCCTACCCACCACCATCACCTCCGTCTTATCAGGATTGAGCCTCAGTCTGCTGTGCCGCATCCAAACCGCCACGGCCTCCAAACATTGGGAAAGCAATGAGACAGCAGGGCCTGGGTTGGTCGAAAACGAGAGGTACAGCTGAGTATCTTCAGCATATTGGTGACATCGCACCCCGAACCCTCTCACAATCTCCCCCAGGGGCTGCATATAGACATTAAACAGGAGCGGAGACAGGATCAAACCCTGCGGAATGCTGCAGGTCAGAGCTCCCAGCACCACCCGCTGGCTTCTCCCGAGAGGAATTAGCGGAACCACCCAAGGACAGTCCCGTCCAGACCCCCCAGGTCTCGCAGCCGTCTCAGCAGCAACCTATGGTCCACGGTGTCAAAAGCGGCCGAGAGATCTAGCAGGATCAAGAATGTAGAACATCCTGCATCCATCTCCCGGCGGAGATCATCCACAAAAGCCACCATTGCTGTCTCAGTGCCATAGCCGGGACGGAACCCAGATTGAAAAGGGTCAAGGAAACCGATACGGTCCAGATGTGCCTGGAGCTGCAGAGCCACTGCCCGTTCAATAACCTGAGTGCATTCTGTGGACCTTATGCATCTTTGGGCAAGGTCACTTAATTTCTCTTCCTCATTCTCTTCAGATTGCAAGCTGAACATGAACCAACAAAGTGATGCTGCTGCAAAAAAGCCCAATGCCATTTTAGGTTGTATTAGCAGAATCATCCTGTCCAAGACTTGGGAAGTTATAGTACCCCTAATGCCTGGCTCTAGTTAGATCTGTTAGTTTTGTCTTCTGAATTTCAAGAAGGATGATGACAAACTGGAAAGAACATACATAAGCAGTGCCATACTGGGTCAGACAATGGTCTGTTGAGCCCAGCATCCTGTCTCCAACAGTGGCTAATCTCAGTCGCTTAGGAGAAGTACCCAATAGGTCATAATCGAGTGATCCAGGTCAGATTCAGAGCAGAGAAATGAAGATGATCAAGGCTCTAGAACAGGGTTTTGCAAACATTTTTTTATTTGCGGATCCCTAAAAATCTTTGTCTGGAGGCAGAGACCCTCATGCCTCCCTGGTTCCCCGCACGCGCTTCACCAGTGCTTCCTCCTCCACCGGGCCACGGAACTTGGAAAGGCTTCTGGAGCCACGCAGCAGCTGTTTAGCGGCTTGGAGCCTCCTTTGGGGGAAGAAAAGATTATTAGTGGCTGGGAGCTGCAGCCGTCAGAACATATGTTTAGCGGCTGGGAGAAGGGCAGGCAGAACAGAAACAGCTTGTTTCTCGAACCCCCTCCTGGACCACAGGTTGAGAACCACTGCTCTAGAAGACAAGTCCTAGGAAGGCAGGCTGAAGGACCTGGGCATGTTTAGCCAAAGGAGGGAGGCAAGTTTAAAAGGATGCTGTGAAAAAGAAGCAGAGCAACTGATCTTCATTGGGACTGAGGATAGGACAAGAAACAAAGCGTTTAAATTACAGAAAGCTCACAGTTGCTCTTGGTTAAAGAGGTGCAAATTAAATTCTGTCTGCGTTGTTATCTTACACTGGTATCGGTGCGTGCATCGGTATCTTACCCCGGTGTCGGTGCGTGCATCGGTATCTTACCCCGGTGTCGGTGCGTGCATCGGTATCTTACCCCGGTGTCGGTACGGGCCACTGACCCCTTTGCATCAAACCTTTGTTGGCGTGAGTGTGGGGAGGTGGACTCCATGCTACACTACTGGAGGAGCTGCGATTGTGTTAGGCCTCTGGGGATGATAGTGTGGCGATTAATGAAGGAGATCTTTGATGTCTCCTTCCCCTTTAGACTTTCCCTGGCACTGCTGGGAATCAAGTCTCATGCCTAGGGATAGACAGGACTCCTGTAACCAGGTTCGATTAGCTGCTTTACATGTCATTTCTACTCACTGGAAAACAAATCGTAAACTAACAAAACCAGACTTACTCGGCCGATTGTGGTATATGATCTCTCTGGAACGGATTGCGGCTGATTGAAATGACAAATTGGAGGAGTTCTATGCGGTCTGGATGCCGTGGTGGATCCTTTTATTGTTAGAACTTCCTCATGAACCACCATTCTGTTGCAGCAGATTTGACTGGACTCTTAGAGCGGAAGGTTCAGCTCCTGCGCAAGGGTTTCTTTTCTTTTATTAATTATTATTATTATTATAATATTTTATTTTATTAGCATTTATATAGTGCCAGCAATGTATATGGTGCTTTACAGAGAATAAGATAGACACGGTCCATGCCCGAGAGCTTACAATCTAAAGACAGGGGGAGGGGAGACAGCGAAGGGGGAACAGAGGAACAAACAAGGGATGCAACATTCATGAGGATGCGGGAGCTCAGGTACCCGTTCTTGGCTTGGTTACAGTACATTGGGAGTTTGCCGATAACAGGTGGGGGATAATCCTGGGTGGGGATGCCTAGCAGGAGTTTGGAAGGGCAGAGCGGAAGAGGTGGGATTTGAGGAGAGATTTGAAGGTACGAAGGGAGGGGGCAAGGCAGACGAGGGCAGGGAGGGAGTTCCAGGCGTGCGGGGCTGCGAGGGAGAAGGGACGAAGGAGATTGGGGGAGCAGGGGAGGCGTGGGTGGGTAAGGGAGGGGATGGAGGAGGACTTTTTGAGGATGGGGGAGACGTGGCGTGTTTAAAGGCAGAGGGGAAGGAGCCGGTAGGGAGGGAGAGGTTGATGATGTGCAGGAGGGGAGGGGCGACGGTGGAGGCAATGGAGGTCAGGAGGTGAGAAGAAATGGGGTCCAGGGGGCAAGTGGAGGGGTTGGAGGAGAGCAGGGAGGAGATTTTCTTTTCTTTTACTTTATTTCATTTTAGTTTTTTGCCTTTTGGGTACGAAGTTAGGGATTCTGATATCGGTTGACTTTATTGTTGATTGACTAGTGTGGGTACTTGTACCTAAACCGTCCTGTATTGTACAATCTTGTTATTTGGTAGAGTTGCCGTCCAGCTATATGCCAGGATGTGGACAGTATTCTCATGTCTGTTTCTATTTGTTCAATGATTATATGATTGTATATAACTCTACTACAACAACAAAGGTGTGAAAATTTAAAAAAAAATATTACAGAAAGGTTTAGGTTAAACATTAGGGAAACTTTGTAAGTGGCAGAATAGTGGAACAGGCAGCCCAGGGAGGCCAGAAAATCTCCTTTCCTGTGGGTTTTCAAAAGAAGACTGGACAGGTGTCTGTCAGCGATGCTTTATGTATAGAGTATCCTGCCGCAGGGCAAGGGGGCTGGACTAAATAATACTAGAGATCCCTTTTCAAGTCTCCAGGTCTATGATTAATGTTGGTAAAACTACTGATTTGTGAGTGACTGGGGGGGCTTTACTAATAAATTCTTTAGAATGGCTAACGGTTCTTTAGACGTTGGTCACTGGAAGGAAAGAACCATTACAAGCAAGAGATCCAGCATGCAGTATGGCATTGCTGTGTGGCGATGGGTATGGGTGAGGGGTGTGCGCAAGATGTCGGGCGCCCTGGATGCGGACAGCACAGCTAGTTTGGGAGAGTGGGAAATTCTGCATCCAGACTGGACTGGGAGACAGGATCTAAGGGTCAGAAGCCAAGCCAGGGGGAAATCCAGAGTCAGGGTCAGGAGCCAGAGTTCGAGGCCAACCCAGGGAGTCAGTCTGAGCAGGAGCAGGAAGAGGCTGGGCATCAAGGCAGCAAGAGGCTAGAGCAGAGGAGCCCTAGGGAGAACTGTAGCAACCTACACAGGGGAACTTGCAGGTTGGGACTGGAGTTCCATTGGGGGAACTATAGGAAGGGCGCACATGAAGCTTGTGGACCAGGGAGAGTGCTCTGGCTACAGCATGTTAAATAGTTCTTGTAGTAAAGAGCCTGTTTATGGTAGCTAGCCGGAGTGCCTCCAAAAGCAGCTGACTGGGCATGGAACAAGAACTGATAAGCAAAAGACATGGTGAGACGGTGGCACAGCTCCAAGATACCCCAGGGTGCGTGGGTTTGAGACCCGAGACAGTTAGGGTAGTTGACTCTTTCAAGCGGTCCTGCCTGTGACTTAACTTTCCTAAGAATTCGGGTTCATTATTTTAAAAGAAAGGGGACAACAGGAGGGGATCTGGAGCTCTGAAATATTCTGCCTGGACCCATGTGGGCTCCACGAACTTTAAATTGCTTAGTGGCAGTGCTGGACGCTAACCCTTAGCACATCTGTCAATCCATTTGCTTTCAGAAAACAGCTGGACAAGCATCTGTCTGTGCTGCTGTGGGTAAAGCCTATACTATAAGGCATCCTCTCTTGGAGTGGAGAGTTGACTTAGAGGTTTCTTCCAACTCTACGATTCTATGATTCAGTTTATCAGGACTCAGCAGCAGCCCTTAAACAGCTGGAAGAATCGCGCTGCCAAAAATTCTACTGGGTGGGCCTTTGGCCTTTGTTCCTGTATTGTCTGTTTGCCCTCCCTCTTCCGGATTCAGGAATGGCAGTTCTGATTTCTTTGCCTTTTCAGTTGATTTATTGTTTGTTACGGTAGCAGCACCCCGACCGCCATGAAAAAGTGCCACGTTGTAGTAGTCACTGAACAAGCATTTAACGGACAGATGGTCCGTGCCCCAAGGAGTTTACAATCTAAGTGTAAGACAACAGGGCCACAGATGGTTGTAAGAGACAAGAGAGCCTCAGGTAGGAGAGTGATGATACCAGTGAGCATAACAGGAAATTATCTTGACACCAGTTTTTCACTTCCAACACAGAAGTGTCTTTTGAGGGGTGTGATGTACGGTTAGTGTGACCAGCTTGTTTTTAGTCCATTGCGTGGTGTGGCAAGGGTGCCAGGAGAGTTAGGGTGGGGGGCAGGGGATGGGAGAGCCACCAATTTCTGAGCATCGTGGCGTCCTGGCAAATGGAAAAGAGGCATGGTCATGCCGGACTTCTCCTCTTTTCCGAGCATCATGGTGTTATAGACGTTTGGAAGGACCAGGCCTGGGCCTGGGGGTACCCTTAGGGGTAGGGACCTGTCCATAACTGTTGCTTGTACAGTGCCAGGTACGCCGCTGGTACTATATTAATAATAATAAATAATAACAATAATATAATAATAAATTGTGAAAAATGAATTTCTGTCACCAAAGCCACAGCCCCTGCCCCAGAGCTTGTCAGAGCAGTGAAGCGAACCCAAGTTTCCAGCTAGCACCCCAACTACTAGGCCACACTGCCTCAGTCTCCACAGCTGAATAGAAGACAGGAATTCTTGTGATTTAATCCGTATGATGGCCGGCACTGGGACAGGAAAGTCGTTAATACAAGCCAAATAAACCATCCAGGTTTTTCCTGTCTTTCGTTGCCAACCCTGAAGTAGCCAATACCAGCCTTTTCCTGGTCCGTCATATTTTGGGATGTGCATTCCTACTGGGAACGTACCTCTGCGCTCGGCCCCCCTTGAATTTGTCAGGGCAGAGCCCTGGCAAGCTCCCTCCCCAGTGAAGCCCCGGGTACAACCACACCCCCTCCTGCTTGCATTTGGCGGGTGGGGGCAGGCGCCGGTTGTGATGGGAGGCTTTAGGGAAGGATTGTGAGGAGGGGTTTAATGATATGTAGTTCTGGTGGGGGGTTGTGGGGAGAGTTGAGGGTTTTTAGGTTATTTTTATGCATGAGTTTTATATATTTTTATTGTTGTGAGGCACCCTGAGGTGTTGGGAAGGGCAGCATATAAATTTAAATAACTATTCTCTGCCCAACACCCATGTGCTACGGTGAAGAGACATTGGGAGGCCATCTCTGTTCAGTGCCCGGTATTGAACGTCCGCATCTGTCTTTAAAATTGGAAGCGCGTAACCAGTAACCACCAAAAGAACTCAACTTTGCTACGCACCGATTTTTGTGCTGTGTTCGTCTTGCGAGACTTCTGACTCAGACTGCTTGAAAGGAGGGTTAAAAAAAAAAAGAGAGAGAGAGAGAGACACCCATAAATATCATTTTTCCCTTTTGTCCATTGACAGAGTTCCCCCGGCGTCCCTGCCTTGCAGTCTGCTAGCTGTCACTTGGGGGAGTGCTGCATGGCCAGCTCTTTTCTGCTACATCAGGAGGAATGCAAGGTGGTGTCAGTGGCTGGCTGGGTATTAGGGGCAGTGGAATTCTGCATTTGTTACACAGCAGCAGCTGTGACTGGTTGTTCGGCAGAAAGGCACAGAGTCCACAAGCAGGGAATGAGCTGCTCTTAGAGGGAAAGAAACAGAAGGGGAGAGTGAGGCGATAAGAGGCAGGAGGAGATAAATCTTAGCAAGGAAGATAGTTCTCTGGAATAAACTGCCTTCTGTGCTGTTTTCATCCTTGCCAAGTGCTGCTGGAAAGAGAGAGGCAATTACCTCAGTTAATCCTTCAAGCTTCCACTATCCAAGAGGACTCCTTCACCATGGTGAAAGAAAAAGGTATCTGTCCATAAGGATAAGACTGGGAGGTAGAAATGACTTGGTTTCTCAGCTGTGAGCATCTCAGGGTTAAGATTATTTTGCTTTCTTGTGTTAAATAAAATAAAAATCCTTCTGTGCCACTAGCTGCAGGCAGCTGCGTATATATCTTTATGTCTCCTTTTCTTAGCTTTAGGGTTCAGAGCATACCTCAGACTTGAAATGTTGCATTATTTGCATTTTCTGCTAAGTACAGGTGTGGGCTTTTTTTTCCATTTTCTTTTTTTCTTCTTTAAAAAAAAAAAAAAGTCCTAGGGCTTTTTGTCCACAAGTGAGTGAATTTAACAATGTCGTTGGAGTAACAGGTTTCCGACTTGAAGGGACGTGTCCTCGTTGTTTCATCTTGGGCTATTTATAAAGGTGCTTTTTTGGTGTGCCTGAATTTAGCAAGCTGTAATTTAAGCATCAGCGTTAATGATCTTAAATCACACAGTTAAACATCCACCCAGGCTAAACACAAGCCTGGGGTAGGAGAAATAAGGGAGTTAACTGTGGAGTCGGTCATCTCGGTAAACATGGGTCTGTGCTTTTTGTTGCATAATCCTGATTATAATCTGTGTGCGAGGAACAAGTTTGACTCATAGATAGGGACCCGTGTGCTCTGCATTTTGCACATTGCCCTCAGTGGGGGAAACACAGTGAGCACGGGTCCCTGTTCTCTTTTTGCATCGGTATCCTAATAGGTGGGGTCATTGTCTTTAGCCTTGCATTACTGACAATCTCTGCAGACTACAAAGAGCCTATGCCATTGCACTCTGTTTGGAACTCTGTTGTGCAGGTAGGGAAAGGATCTCAGTGCCACGATTGGTTCTGAATGTAGCCTCAAAGCTACAGCACTGGCTGAAGTCACACCAGAAACAGAGAAGGCGTGCTTGGACCAATCCGTTGTGGATGCATGGGAGCAAGTCTGAGCTGCTAAGTGGTTTGGGATGGTTCGTCTTTATTTGACAGTTCTAGTTCAAGAGGATGCCAGGTCCGGAATAACAAGTATTGGGGGCTGCTCGGGTTTTGAAGTGTATGGATGCAGTTCTGTGAGATTATTTATCCTAGCACCTGCTCCCGATATAGTGCACCGTCAGTACTGTCGGACTCTTGTTAGTGCCAGCATGCAGAGGAGAAAGGGTAGTGGCTTAAATATGAATGTATCCTATCTAAAATCTCGCCCACCGCTGGTATAAATCCCAATATGTCTAGCAGTGCCCTTTCTTGCAAGGTACAATGCCACATAGCTTGTGTGTATGTTTTTTTTAATAAGATCTGATTCTGCTCTGTGAATATTAAAGATCCATTGTTCACGTCATAAACGACCAGCGTTTGTGGCCAAAATGCCCCTGCACCCTCCTCGCTCCTTTGATCTTAACCCAGTGGCTGCTGCCAGGGGGTGTCTGCCCTTTGGCGGTGATATAGCGATACATCTCTTCTACGTCCTTTCAGGATGCAAGGTTCTGCATGAATAGAAATGTATCTGCAAATTCTTTAAAATGATGATCATGCCGTCATTTGAAGATGCTAATAAACAGCAGAAAGAATATAGTGTCAAAGGCCAGATATGGAAAATGTTCACCAATTTGCTGTGTGCATTTGGCTGATTTTTATATGGCACCTTTCCAGTTCCAGGATCTGGCCCATGGAAACGAACCCTACCTTCCAGTATTGAAAATGTGAGCAGGAGGATGTTGTTTATATAGCACCAGCCGTGTACCTGGTGCTGTACAATCACTAGTTATAGCCAGCTCCCTACCCCCAAGGGACTTACAGTCTAAGAGACAAGGGAGAGGTGAACATCAGGAGAGACAAGGAGACATTCATGAGGTTGAGAAATTGTAGGTGCAGATGCTTCGCTTAGTTACAGGGAAGAGATTCTGAGTGAGGGGGGGGAAGAGGATGCAGTTTCACTCATGACGAACCAGGGAAGGCCTGATGGTGGAAAGAGGTAGGTTTCCAGGAGGGATTTGAGAGTTGGGAGGGAGGAAGCAGAGCGAACATAGCCAGGGAGGGGAGTTCCAGGAGAGAGGAGAGATCTGGATCCTCCTTTTTCATCTCCCCTGCCCTCAACTCCTGTCCGGACAGTTGAGCTTGTATTAATTTTTTTAAGTGTCCTGCAAGAACAAAAAGGTATATATCCCTTTACCACCCCTCGTATACCTGTAGATGGATTTATTTATTTTTTAAGTCCAGTGTAATGTTTTATTGTTACTGCTGGAACCATTTTTAAACACATTCCGTTATATGAACTTCAGAGCGACGGCTCCCAAACTTTTACTGTGTGTGACCTCCCTTTCAGACTTAAAATATAATCCTGCGACCTCGAACAGCAGCAAAGAATGTGTTCTCTGCATGCGGCTGCCCTTGAAGATGTTCAGGGGCTGCCGCTTGTGCAGAATGTGGCGGTCCATCTTTTGACAGGAGTGGGTTGCCGGGAGCATATAAGAATCTGCACTAGCTGCCACTAGCGTTCCGGGCACAATTCAGGGTGCCGGTTTTGACACACAAAGCCCTAAACAGCCTGGGCTCTACATATCTAAAGGGCCGCCTCCCGTCTTATGTCCCTTCACGTCCTCTAAGATCTGTCGAGAGCGCCCTCTTGCAAGTTCCATCATTGGCCCAGTCCGTACGACCCAGGCATGCAGAGAGGGATTCTCGGTGGCTGCTCCACAGCCTTGGAACTTCCTTCCCTTGAAGGTTCTCCTAAGCCTTAGTTTGAGTGTCTTCCAGAGGCAGGGCAAGACCTCTTTATTTGGCCAGGCATTTAAACGGCAGGGGTAGGTTGGGGGCAGGGTCTGTATTAGTATATTATGGGTTTCATTTTGGATTTTATATTTTTAATGATATGAGCTGCCCTGAGCCTCAGAGGATAAGGTGGGATAAAAATCAAAATCAATCAATAAATGACCCCATCCACAGATGATGTTACTTCATTTGTGATTCTAACTCACAGTTTGGGAATGTCTGCTTTAGAGCGATGAAAGGGACTCTACGCTGTCCTTATTCCGTATGTTGCTTAGACTATGGATCAAGGGCATATTTGTAATAGGACCAAGTAGTACAGCTGCTCCTTGACCCAAGAACCTGGGGAACTGATGCCCATGTGCAGTGTGTGCATAGGTAAATGGGTGATTAGCACCTACTGAAGACATGCTCACGTGCCCCATTCTATCTTCTGATCCAGAGCCGATTCCAACCTAGCTGCACCACTGGTGTGGTCACCCATGTTAGTCCCAAATCTGAGAGAGACGAAGTAGTTAAGACAACACATACATTGGACCAGCTTCTGTTGGTGAGTGAATGCAAGCTTTGGAGTCCCACAGAATCCTGCCTCAGGCAGGTGCATAGGAGCAGCTGTATGATCTCTCCTGTTACAGACTTAAAGTAGTCACCAGCTATTTGTATGATACTCTTCTGCCCACATTATTTCTATCCTGTCTATTTTGGGACCGTTATTATCACATTCCCAAACTTTTTCCGTGTTTCAGCCAGTAGGTCGGGAGCTGCGTCGCCTTTGCTGCAGGTCCGTGTAGGATGGCTGGTACCATCCCTTCCAGACGTGCCCCAAACTCTGCCAGTCTAACATTTGAGGACCCATTTCAGTTTGCAGTTGTGCTGGTCGGGCACTGGAGGGGCTTGTTTCAACTAGAAAAATGCAATCCCAGTTCACTCTAGTGCAAACCTGTTAGTAACGGTGTTTACTAGCAAATTAGCATGCTTCATTATTCTCCTATTGCAGAATAATTTCACCATGTGTCTGCTTAGTTCAGATACATGTAGAGGAGAGTGCTGGGGGGCCAGACACAGGATGGGGCTGGCTCAATAGGTTTGACTGACACTCTGTTTTGTCTCTCTGAACTCACCTGTCTACTTCCTGATTACAGATGTTTGTTGATCTGGTTTACTTGACTGAATTGTTCCGGCTCTTCTGCATCCAAGGATGTCTAGTCCTCGCTGTGCGCAGTAGCGTAAAAAACAGCTTACGTATTCGAGTCAGCGAGTGCCGTCTCTCCGTCTAGAATTAAAAACCTCCGTGTGGAGTGTACAAGGGATCTGTTCCTGATAGTCTTTTCCCACTGGGTGCTGACCTGTGGACCCAGGGTTAACAATGAAAGGTCTGGGTTTTAAGGGCCATAGTCTCAGCTGGTGCGGACTGGCATAGTTCCCATTCAGGCCAATGGGGTTATTGCTAGTTTGTACCAGATTTAGATACTGGTCCCTGAGTATTGACATTCTTGGGCTAACAGTTTCTGGGAGAATCGCCAGACTTTTAACTGGGAGCAGTGGAGCGTTAGGTCACTTGTCTCTGCTGCTCTCACTAGGGCATGAAGGAAGAAGGGAAGAGCTGATCCTATTGGATTTTCAACCTATACTGCCACATTAGGAGAAGAGTGCCCTATCGGACCAGAGTTCTCCTCAGTGGAATTGGAAGGTGGATAATTAAAGAGGGAGATGAGCTAGATGTTGGATGGAGATTTGAAAGTTATTGTTAAGTGATTTGGGGTATTGGGGCATCCACAACGTTGGTGAGCAGTGGATTAGTGTGCAGGGCCAGTATACAGGGCTGAGAATGAGAGACAAAACAAGGTTGCAAGAAGGGGCAAAACAAAGCTGGGAGCACCGACTGACAGGGAAACAAAGCAAGGCTGGACTAAGGCAAGAAACAAGACTTGACTTGGGTGACAGGGATGAGGGCCGAACTAGACCAAGGAACCAGGGCAGGGCTGGAGAACCAAGAATAGAATTAAGGCTGTGAGGTCGGGAACTGGACGTGAGGTGAAATTCCACCCTGCTTCCTATTTTTGAGGCCGGCCTTATATGTTGGCTGCCAGCCAACCAGGAAGCTGGGGGGGCGTGGCTAGGGGCAAGAGCCAGACAGGTTGAGGGCCGTGGGCTGGCAAGTGCCGAGAGGCCCCTTTGGGGATTGGCTGGGCCCGAGGCAAGGTGATCAATGGTGCTGCAAGCCCAGCCACTGCTCCGGGAGGCTCCCGGGATGAGGGTTCAAGGCCCTGTGGCCTGATATTGAGTATCTAGATGACAGTTGTGTTTATCAGCAGAAAACGACTCTGCCAGTGTCCCAAGAGCGGGGAGGCTTTTGTGCCAGGCCAGCCAATCTACTCGGGACTATGCAGTCTCTTTAGTTTGGTTTACATGAGACCAGTTTCCTCTTCTCTTCGCCCACTCTGGAGGAGACCCGTCTGTAGCTTGTCAGTATGGTCTTGTGGCTAATGTCATAATAATCATCATTTCATTTCTAAAGCGCTCCGCAGCCAAATAGCGCTCGGAGCGCTTTACAACATTAAACCTTCTTGATTTGTATCCCCACCTTATCCCCAAAATAGGTCAGGGTGGCTTCCAGCATTTAAAATAAAAGCTACTATAAAAACATCATCACTATAAAAATACTTATAAAATACATCCCGCACCTCCCCAATATCCCAGCAACCCATCCCACCCACTCCCACTCTTCTAGTTCTCACCTGAAGGAACGCACGCACGCACGCACACGGCCAAGACCCTCCCCTCACAGAGGGGTTAGGGTCAAACCGAAGAACTACTCAACCTGCCCCATCTCTCGCCTGAGGGAGTCTCCCCAAACTACCCCATTCACCCAGCCCTCCCACTCTCCCTGCCCATACCATATCCCCATCAAATGCAAATACCCCCGAGACTATCATAAGGTGGGAGGGGACTAAAAGCAGCAGTGTGATGACTCTCCTCTCAGGGCAAGACAGCACTGCTTTGTGGCCATGGCCACACGGGTCACAGACGGCCCAAGAACAGTTGGCCCCCTTTAGTGTCACCCTTTGGCTGCCCCCTGATGGTCGCCACCTCCAGGCAGCTTGATCCCCTCTTGTACTAGGGGTACCTGAGGAGAGAGCAGAGGGTACCAATCCTCAATCAACCAGGCTCCTGGGAGAGGAAACAGGCCACAGCCCAAAAAAACCTTCTCGGTTTCACCTGGCTTCATCTCATTCCGATTGGTCCGAACAATAATAAAAAAAAGAAATACGGCCATTTGTACATGCGCAAACTGCCATCTTGTTGTACGGCGGTAGCATGTTCAGAACGGCGGTGGCCATTTTACACATGCACAAAATCGTCCAGTCAAAAATCGGTCCGGAATGTGGGCGGCCATTCTGTTTGTGTGGGACTTATCTACAAAATGGGAATGGCTTTTTTTGAAAGAGCCCTAGGCTAACGTGTTCTGTTTAATTTCTGGCTCTGCTTCACATCTCCTCTGAGACCTCAGAGGGTTGTTTAATCCGTCTCTAGCTCCCTTCTCCATTTGTCTAATGAGAACCCTATAACGGTCCTCCGATCCGTTGTCTTCTCTACTGAGACTGGAAGCTCTTTGGTGCCGGCCCCGGGGGGTTGGGGTGGGGGGTGTACACACACACACACACACACACACCCCTCCCCCTCTCTTTATTTAGTGCCAGCAACGTACCTGACACTGTGCAATCATTGCTTAGAGACAGGTCTCTTCCCTGAGGGGCTTATACTAGGCCTACCACAATGAGGCACTACAATCCTGGACTTGAGTCCCTAGGCCACAGGTTGGGAACCTCTGGTCTGTGGATCCAGCCTTTCCTCGCAAGTACCGAAAGAGTGAGCTCAGGGAGAAGGGAGCAGAGATGAAGGCACGCACTGACGGGGCGGAGGATGGCTCCATGGCCATAGATAAACGATCTGGACCCTCCCCATCCTGAGCGCACCCCTAAAGCACAGTCACCCCCGACTCCTCTCTGGCCCATGGAGCTTGCAGTAATTTTTCAAATTGCAGTGTCCCATGGGAAGGAAATGGTTCCCCGCTCCAGTGATCTAGTTCTTTATCAGACACCTATTTAGACCAGATCGTACCGGCAGTTAATACAACTGTGAAATAATTAAAGACATCCTCTCTTTCGAAGTCCTCTCTCTTTGTCCAAATGGCTTTCTCTTTGTAAAAGATTAGGCTTCAGATTTCTAGTCTTCAGCGTACACATTGCTTTGGGATTGCCTCCCGGGGGCTCAGCCACTTCATGTTTGCGTAAGCTCGTTCTTACAGTTGTGGTTTCACGCTGCGGGTTGAGGGTTACAATCCTGAGAATGGGGATTGCACAGACCTGCGGTGCTGGATGGATCTTCATGTGGAATTCCGTGCGTTCTGTTGCATCACAAACGCATGCGTCAGAGCGAGTTGGAGGCATGAGAGAGAGACGTAAAGAAACGGCTCTTTTAACGTCAAGATATGTTCGAAAATATTTGCATTAATTAAGCAAAGAATTTGGGACTCAAACTCAAATAGGGCTGGTTCACTACCCGCATAGAGCTAGATTGGTTTATTAAGTCTTCCCTCGGTATCGTTCACACATCCCGCAGTGGTGAGTAGGAGGCAACGTAGGTACTCTGGAAAAACAGGAGCAGATAATCCTTTGCTTTATAAACCCAGTACCTTGTAATGTGAACCCTTCCGTGTTTGGTTGGTGAACACAGTGTCTACAAATCATTGCCAGGCTGCAGCACAAAGACTCTCTCCTGCTGAGAACACTCTGGAATTCATCCCAGAATGCTTAGCGTGCAAGGCATGATGGGATAGGTGTCATTATGTGTCATTATGTGCAATTTCGTGACATGTTCACCAGGGCAGAGTATGGTGGTACTAAATCGGTTTAGCAGCGTAGTGTGAACGATATCAAAGTGAGTTACTAAAAACGTGGATAATTCATTCAGCTTTGATAAATCAGTTTAGTTTTGTATGTGTGAGTGGGGCCCAGGTTCTGATCCTGTCATTTACCTTTCCAATATAGAGTAAGTGAGCACCAGACATCATACTACAGTGGGGTCTTTTGGTTGAGACTGTAACCAGCAAAGTTTGATCTTGCCTGCCTGTTAAAGAGGCCTTTTTTACCTGCAAGAGATGAGGTGCAATAAGGTAGATTTCGTCCTCTGTTTGTGGGGGAGAGAAGGGGTATGTGAAAGGAAAGTCACAAGCAGTTCTTTAGAGACTAATTAGTGGAAATCAGGCCCTTGCAGTGGTTCTGTGTGGATGCTAAGCCAAAGCTGTCAACAGTTTCACATTAAGTGGTGATGATGGCATGAGGGCATCGCTACCCCTTGGACTGTGAAGGTCTAGGGAAAAAACAAATGGAAACTTTCAGGAAAAAACATGTGCTCCTCCCCCCCCGCCCCCCCATTTTTTTCCTGTTTTGTTTCCAGGGTCTTGTACGTAAACAATGGAAATTGGGGAGGAAAACATGAAAAGAATATTTCATACAGTATTTTTCTCTCACACTGTTAAGTAAAATAATTTATAAAAATATTTAAAATATTTTTACTGCTGCCCTTCAGGTTTTCATAATGCTTTCTAATTAATACAGTATTTAAATGCAGGTAACTAAGAATAGAACAAACTGGTTTTGAACTGATAGTCTATTAAAAACTACAGATATTTCAGTTTCCCCCAAAATTTCTGGTTTTTTTTCCAGTGGGCAAGCTGGGAAATGGAAAAAAAAAAGTGTCCCCTCCCCCCCCCTCCCTCTGCTGTCAAAATTGTACAGACATTTTATATCTCTACCCTGAACAGCCAGATTTATTGCCCGGTAGTCAGCCTCCACATGGGCGATGTGCCTCAGAACCTAAGGCCACCATTTGATCATTTCTGCATACTGGCAGGCATTCATTAAGCTTGGGTATAAGAGACCTAGAAGTGTATCTGTCCAGCAGTCTCCATAAGGCTGTGTCGCCAAGAAGTGGCTTGTGGCCCACTTTGTTATAGTGGGACTCCGTTGGTGCGGTCCAGGGAGGAGCCACAGGAAGGGGCGGAGCCACATGCAGAGATCATGGTGGGACCGGCTGTTAGATTCAAGCAGGCTGATGGGAAGCAGCCTCCTTACATTGTGCTGTGACATCAACATCCCTTAAGAGGCGGGCTACCTCAAAAAAGGAATGTGGCAAAGGTGATAGTTGTCCCCCCCCCCCCCCCGCCGTGCCATGATGTCACAATGCTTTGTAAGGGATGGGGCCTCCAGCCTGGGTCCAGCAAGACCAGTTGGATCTCACCAGGCACGGGAGCCCGTTGCAGGCCGCTAGGCTGTGGGGTAGGCAGGGACTGAAGGTAGCTGCTTTTGTGTGCAGCTGCAGCCAACCTGCCGTGAGCTCATGCAAGCCTGTGGCTATTGCCAGCAGGTACATGACTGTCTATGAGGAATCTCGATGGCTGACAGCGGGCTATTGGTCCAAAAAGTCTGAAAACTTTTGAGACAAAGAGTTCGTTATACATTAACTAGAGCAAAGTCTTGTCTCTCTGCAGAAGCATGTCACGGTGCAATTAGTCAGTTCTTCAGGGTAACGCGAGTTGCTATCTCCTCATGCTCACTGAGGCGTCTCTTTGGGTGAGCACTATGTGTCCCTTGACTCCAGTGCAACTTAGGACAACACATGTGCTGGGTTTATTTATTTATTTATTTATTTTATTTCTTTATATTTATTGGCCGCCCCCCCATGTCTACGGCATCCCGGGGCGGCTCACAACAAACAAAACAACACATAAAAACATCATCAAATATAAATGATTACCAAAAAAAATCCCACACCAAAAATCCCCCCCTCCCCCTTAGTCTCCTCCCTGATTTACTCAAGGTCCCCTTCTCCACTGTAAATAAGCTAAGCAGGTGTTCCTGCAGCTACATGAATGTTTCTTTCTCCCCTTCATCACTTTTATCTCCTAGATTGTAAGCCTGCTGGGGCAGGGACCTGTCTATAGTTGATGAGTGTAAAATACCAGGTACATTGCTGACACTGGGATCTTTTCCTGATTTGGATCCTGTGATTTATGTAACTGGCACCTGTTGTCCTTATCCTACAGACTCAGGAGACAACAACTGCTCAGCTGTGATGATACGAGTAATACCCGGCACTTAGAAAGCAAAGTGCTACTCAGACACAGTCGAATTATTCCTTACACCATCCCGGCAGTGTACAGTGTTCTAGAAATTGTGATTACTCTTGTTACAGAAGGAAACCCAATGGAGTTAGTTTGCTGGAGGCCATAGTGTAGAGTTAATGGCAGGGCTGGGATGAACTCATTTGCATAATGGTCTCTTTTAAAGTGAGGAGTGGTACAAACCCACATTTTGAGTGTTGTGTGAAATCTCTTACCCCCTCCTGTCCGGGGTGTAGCTATAATAGGTTCAGCTGCACCTGGGCGCATGGCTGGGGGCCCACATGCATGGCGAATGCAGATGCACACTGGAGTGGAGTGCCCCAGCAAGGGGGCCCATTCCATCTTCTGTACGAGGGCTCGTTCCCACCTAGTGATGCCCCTGCTTCCTGTGCTCCCTGATGAAGCCTCGTTCTGTCACATGCTGCCAGGAGGATGGGGAATCAGCTGTGTATGCCTTGCTACTGGATAAAGGGTTAAACACAGGTTTTGCCCGGTTTCCGTCTCATGAAACCAGATGTTTCATTTGATTCGATCGGAAATCAAACCGATCATTCGGCTGGAATTTTCATTGGACCAAACGTGGGGGGGGGGGGGGGGACTCTGGCCATTTGCGCGTGCACAGAATATTGGCTGACGTTCTCCACGTGTGCAAAATCGTTTGGAATTCTGATTGGAAATTTGTTCTGTTTGGAATTCCGACAGCCATTCCGATTTTGCGGAACTTTTCTGTGAAATCGGGGTGGCTGTTTCAAACCAGCCCTGCTACTGGATAAGGCGAGTGCAGATTAAGGAACCGTTGGGGAGCTTGCAAGGAGGTAGTAGTGGTGGTGTGCGAATGATCGACAGTAGGTAACGTTCTGTTTCCGTGAAAGAATAGCTTTGAACTGACTTGGTGCTGAACAGAGGCCTCTTTAGGAATTATGGGGCTGTTTGGGTCACATGCAGAAAACCTAGTGGGGCATCAAGAACTCTCCTAGGGCTTGCTGGGCCCACTGCAGGTTGATGCACTCAAATACCTTGCTGCAGCCCCACCGGCAGGGCGCCGGGACTTGTGCTGCCACCCGGAGCTCACATGTGCTGAGACTGCATCTGTAGCTCCTCTGCAATTGACCCTCACAATAATGTATCCCCCCCATTTACCACCATTGGTATTTGGGAGATCGCGGCTTTTTGTATTCCTTAGATAAATAGGCCACGTAGAATGTGATCCTGCCGCCGTACGATGCCAGTGCTGGCTGTTTTAGATGAATAGGAGCCCATTGAAGTGAATGGGATTGCAAATGCACAAGGGAATAGCACAGGTGCCAAGCGGCTGTAGGATTGGGCTGCTCCGTCAGGGCCTGTTGGGTTATTAATGGGCTAACAATGCTCGTTGTGTGCTGGGGCTTTGATTTTACCAGAGTTGAATCCAGCCGTGGTACCTCTTCTTTTTTTTTTTTTTTTAATGCGAAGGTTCAGCCACAGCACTTCTTCCAGACCCTGTTACTGTTGTCCTGCAAGATCCCACCCACAGCGGGATAGAGAGGCGGCAGTCTCCTCCCTGAGAGGGTTGGGGCTGATTGATGGTGCCAGATTGCTGACTGCTGGCAATGCCAGTACCGGCTCCCATCAGATTTAATCTGGCCCTGACCAAGGGCTGGCCAAGGAGGAGCCGGGGCTTGTGGAGATGGTCAGCCCCTGACTGGGGAGCCGGGGGGGGGTGGGCTGCCGTCGGCCATCTTGCCACATCCTGCTGTGGGCTGAGGTGCTGGCCGCACAAGCAGCAACCTGGCCCTGCCACCCCCCTCCCCCAGCCTGCCCACTGTCCTGCTCCTTGGTGTGTTGTGGCCACAAGGACCCAAGCGAGCAGCCACCGCTTAGAGCCCCGCAGCGGACCTCGCCGCCGGGCAGATGGGAACTGAGCACGCGAGCAGCAGTGCGTTACCGCGCCTTGGGCAGCCTGGCCCCACTTGCCACGCCCTCAGCCTTGTTCCGAGGATGCAGCAGGTAGGAGCCGGCTGCTCGCCATGCAGTGGGGTGAACATTCTGGCGGTCGTGTGGTAAGGCTGCCCAAGGCACAGCAAGTGCACCGTGTACCCGCTGAGACAGGTTGGCATCCCAGCACCTCTTATTTACCAAATGAACCACTGTACGAAACCTTAAGCGTTAACACGCGCCAACCCAGTTTGCAGTCTGCAAACTGAAGAAGCACAAAGCTGATGTATTTTCTTTCCCTCTTACACAAGGTCATCTCCAAGTCATGTCATTGTATCTGCAAAGGTCTGCCTTGCTGCCCGCTGTGGGAAGCACTGCTCGGGGCAGAACAGGCTGCATCCAGCCATGCTTTATTGTCAGCAGGATTTACAACATAGCACGGAAAATGAACGGGCTATTCTGAGTTTGCTTTTATTTATTGCTGGAAAGAGCGTCTGTTACAATCTTGACGATTGCTCCGCAAATACACAAGCGATGCAGTTGCCACAAAAGGACGGCGATCGTAAGGCAGAGGGTAGCACCGTGCCCCCAACAGCTCCGCGTGCAGGAGATCGTTAGTGCAGGCAGGAGACACTCACATGATTAGATCCATGATGAAGTTTCAAACTGACCCAGCAAAGGCTAATTCCTCAAAAAGACGGTCTGCCCTCCTAAACAGGGACTGTTGGAAGGACAGTCCCTCTTTGGGTGCTGAATCCCACTGTCTCTTTTTCAGGGGCGGGGGAGAGAGAAAAACCGGTATTCAAGTCTCAGGCACCTCTTTTCTGGTTACCCTTGAGGATGACAAGAAGCAGGAGAGCTTCTGTCTGTGACACACTTGGACTATACAGAGATGTGTGCTTGCGTGCACGTAAGTGCGTGAGGGGCAGAGTTTATTTGCAGAGGGGCGGAGCTTATTGGCCAAAGGGGCAGGGCTTTGACATGTTGGGGATAGGAGATGGGAGCTGAGACACTACTACAGTAATGGGTGCCATGTGGTAAGCCAGGTAGGTGAAAACTGCTTGTTGCGGCACCATCTTTGTTGACACACAGTTGGCAGGGTGCTAATAATTGCAATTGCTTCTATAAGGAGGATTAAAACAATGTCATTCTTGAGGTTCCGAGCTGCAGCTGAGGTTTGTGTGTTTTATTGATTGAGAAAATGTCCTTTGTGGTGAGATTTTTGCTGACATGCTGCTTTATTTTGGTGTGAAATATTCCTTTCTTTCATGCTTTAAATATTGTAGGTGACTCCTCTGCACGAAGAAGCTTGCAGAGTAGCTAGAAAGTCACTGGGACGAAGGATGTTGGTTGTTCACTCCAGAAATTCCCCCTCAGTGGTACTTGCCCGCCCAGCTCACATGATTGTTATTGCATGCTGTGGATTCTGGTGGTGAGTGCACGCAGGATTAGGCCGGGCCATCTGTAGGGTCGTCAGCTTTCTGGACACCTTGACCCAGAAGGGGCTGGGACCGCGCCAAAAGAGGTCGGGGCAAAGGGTCTCCTCTGCCTCCTTCTGATGTGACTACGCCCCTTTGGAATGTTGTGATGTCATAGTGGGGGGGCAGGACCAAAGCCGCCTCCTGATGTGGCCAGACTTCCTTTGAAATGTCATGATGTCATGATGCTCTGACGAGGCAGAGTCATGTCAGAAAAACGGAGTGAGAGCCTCTTTGCCTTGACCCCTTCCTGGCATGGTGCCACCCCAGCCCCCCAGATACCTGAGGGAAAATAGAGGCTCCACTTGGAGCCTCTGGGCCAAAGCTCAGTCCCTGGGTAAAATCCGTGGAGGGGAGGCAAACCTCTCCCATTCAGCATCTGGCCCGCGGCTCCCCCTTTGTATATACTACATGTCTCGGTCATCAATTCCTGGTGTCCTCCACCGAGTTTTATTGGTAAAACTCTACCAGTTTTATTATTTCCCCGGTGCTCAGGATATCCCACATTGCAGTTCTTACCACCCCACTAATCCTCTCCCCACAGGGGTTTGGATTGCCTGCATGCTTCTACGTCCTACCTGGACCAGTTCCACCGTTCTCTGTTAACTGATTCCCCCCTTTCAAACTGCTGTGTCTGCTTCTATAGACCAGCTGGGGCTTTGAGATAATTGAGCTTTATTAGCAGGCAGGTGTTACCATTACTGGAAGATTATTGAAGGGGTGATTGCCCGAGTGCTGCAGGCTTATCTCGAGGCTGTCGGATTCCCGGACCCATTTCAGTCAGGCTTTCATCATGGATATGGCAAGGAGACTGCACTTGGGACCTTGGTCAATGATCTGTGCCCAGAGATTGACAAGGGCAACTGTACCCTGTTGATATTGTTAGATCTTTGACACAGTTGATCCCGAGGTGTCATCGACATCGACTGTGGGACCTGGTGGTGGTGCGCGGGACCGCTCTTGAGTGGCTCCGCCCCTTCCTGTCGGGGAGGTCTCAGCAGGTGGCGATGGGCAATTGCTCTTCGTCCCCTCGTGACCTCCCCTGTGGGATCCTGCAAGGTTCCATCTTGTCTCCCCCGCCCCCTTATTCAATGTGTATATGAGGTCACTGGGTGAGATCATTTGGAGGTTTGGTGTGAGGTGTCTCCAATATGCTGATGACACACAGCTGTGCCTCTCTTTTTCATCCGACCCAGGCCCTGCAGTCTCAGTGTTTACCCAGTGCCTGGCTGCAGTTGTGGATTGGATGAGCTGATTGAGGCTGAATCCTACTACTACTTATTATTAGGCGTACACAGCACTTTAGAGACAGATTTTCAGAGATAGGTCCCTGCCCGGTGGGCTTACGATCTAAGATGGACACAGATGAGGTGAACATACAGGCAAAGGCCGCTTTTAGACAAGCGGCGCGCGACTGCGCATACTTTGAAACGGCCGCCTTTATTAATTATACGAGACGGAAGCAGGGTATTATGCACCTATTATGGCGGTGGTGCATTTTTAAAGTCCGCGAATTAAATACCTCGACGAATGGACTGACTGACAACTTCACAAGTCAACAGCTTTCGAAGAATTGTTTGTGAGCAAAGATGAACAAGGATGCAAGGGGATCCATGCCATTACTCGGCCATTGCGGCTACAGTAATGGACAAGAAGCAAGGTTTTCTTGCCTAAGGAAGACCTTTGTGAAGCCTCGGATGGGGTGTCTCCACTTGGGTCTTGACCCATAGTTTGGGAACGTCTGTAACCTAATGCTGAGGTACGGCAAATGCAGAATCCAAATTGCTCCCCTGCCCTTTGGATGCTGTTCTACTTCTCTTGTAACTAGTCTGTTGGAAATTGTGTGGAGTAACAGGTTTTCTTTTTTTAATTCAAAGATTGGCTCCAACTTTGTCAACATTTGTTTCGACATCATCTGTTTCACAGCAAGCCTTGTCTTGCCGCGTACTTTATCAGTAAGGGCCATGCCGTTGCGTTAGTGGTAATGTGTGTAAATACAGAGTTTAACAACTTAGTTCTCTAGTCTGGTAGCTGTTGTTGGGGAAAGAGTCTAATTCTTCCTGACATAGAATACCATATGCTTAGTGTAAGTATGTAATGCCTTTGTTTAACCACAGTATGTGCTTTCATTTGTTCAATGGGAGACTGATACGGCATTTGTCATGCGACTAAAAATGTGGGGTTTGGAATGGTGCAATTCACCATTGATAGCCAATGAAGGTCTAATGCCAAATAGTTTTGGAGATCTAGGAATGCTTTCTGGGCATGCCAGATTCTCGGCTGATGCAAATCTGCATAGTTCCACAATAACATCACTCAGACATACACCTGTTGAGGATATGCCATGACATCTCTTAGTTTGAGTTGATTCAGCTTTCTTGTTGGTTTAATTATCCCGTGCTGCTAGTTGACAAGAGATTGGTATGTTTGTTCCTCAAAGCACAGGCATGCACTGCTAGTCATCTTAAACAGTTAAAAAGCATAGAGCTTTCAGCAGCTAATCTGGATCTCTATCAGTGTACATGAGATCAGAATCTGGCCTCTAATCCCCTCTGAAACCAGCTGAGAATATACCCCCTCCCCCAGCAAAGATACCCAATTTCCTTAATCTCTTGTAAATCGCTTATCAAAAATGCCATCAAATTAAATTTGTCAAGGCAATTATGCCAGCCACAGAGGGCATGTGTCACAATATTTTAGATATAGTTTTGCAGATCTGGTTTCAAACAGGATCAAACAAGCTTGACAAAATTAAATACATGTTTTTTTTCACTGTTCAAGCAAAATAGATACAGGTTTTCTGTAACCAGGCAGTCTTGACTCATGTCTCTTAGGTACCACAAGCCACCGAAGGTTCTTGGATCTTTTTGCTAGTGTCTTGCATACAAAGTGCTGAAGCACCATCCTCCTCTGTCTAGCAGACACATCCTGCCCGGGTCTGCCTTATGGCCTTGGGTGGTCTTCATGAGACCCAACCCCGCTGGTGAGCCCTGGCCTTGACCTTCTCTTACCACTCAACCAGTGGCGTAGCTATGTAGGAATGAACCCTGGTGTGGAAGATGGAATGAGTCCCCTGCTGGGACACTCCACTCCAGGGTGCATACGCACTCTACATGTGTATGGGGTCCCCAGGCTCGTGGACCCTGTGTGACTGCAGCTATTACAGCTATCCCCCTGCACCCAGAAGCCTATGTAAGAAGTGCCATACTGGGTCAGACCAATGGTCCATCTAGCCCAGCACACGGTCTTGGCCCTGTCTCTTATACACATCTAGATGTGTGGCTGATAGCTGCTAATGGACCGATCTTCCAGAAACTTGTCTAAACCTCTTTTAAACTCAGCTACCTCCATCCTTTGAGTCCAGGTAAATTTTATAGACCTTCCCCCAAATCTGCTAGCAGTTCCATCCCCTGCTCCTTGCTGAGCTAATTTACCACAGGAGCTTTTGGACTGGTGATGATGACCTTCCCTAGCAGACCCCACCCTGGGAGCACTTTCCCTTGCAGGCACCTTGCATTGTGCTTTCCCTTGCAAGCACGTACAGGCTCAGGCTCCGGGTGGGAGCTGCAAGGGCCATGGTTTGCCTCCTGCCTGGTCCTGCCTCTCTCAGCCCTTCCAGTGGTGGTGGTGGTGGTGGGCACATTTGAAATGGACCAGGGCATCCCCATTCCTTTTTGACATGGCCACAGCCACTTGCTGAGTGCCACGATGTCACAACGCTCAGAAAGGGTGTGGCCAAATTGATGCTGGTTGGTGGGGCTGGGGAATGTGCTTGAGGTTGTTAGAGCCACTTCTTGTGAATTAGATCCGTGCCCATCCTGGCTGGTGAAAACCAACCGGGAGACACTGGGGCCATTGCTGGCTGGGGTAATCAACGCCTTCCTGTGGGAGGGCAGGTTGCCGGATAGTCTCAAGGAGGCTTTGGTTCAGCCTTTGCTCAAGAAACTTTTGCTTGACATTGATTTCCCTGCCAGCTATCGACCTGTTTCTAACCTTCCCTTTTTAGGGAAGGTTATTGAGTGAGCGGTGGCTCAGCAGTTCTGGGTGCATCTGGATAGCATTGGTTTTCTAGATCCGGCACAGTCTGGCTTTTGCCCGGCTTATGGAACTGAGACTGCACTTGTGACTTTGGTTGACGATATGCACCTAGAATTGAACCAGGGAAATTCGACCCTGCTGATTCTGTTAGATGTTTCAGCGGCATTTGATACCGTTGACCATGAGGTGTTGGTGATCTGCCTGTGAGATCTGGCTGGGGTGAGCGAGACTGTTCTTCAATGGTTCCGTTCTTTCCTAGCTGGAAGATCCTAGCGGTTGGTGCTTGGGACAGTCTCCCTGGGGCCTCTTGTGTGGGGTGCCGCAGGGTTCTATTCTTTTCCCCTTCCTTGTTCAATGTGTATATTCATCCGCTGGGCGAGATTGAGGGGGTTTGAGGCACGGTGCCAACAATATGCTGATGACACTCAGCTCTACCTCTTGTTTTCATCTGACCCTGGCCCGGCAGTCTTGGTGCTTTCCTGGTGCTTGGTAGCTGTGGAGGACTGGATGAGGGCAAGTCGATTGAAGCTGAATCCTGACAAGATGGAGTTGATGCTGGTTGGTGGAGCTGGTGATCGGTGGGGGTGGGGAGGGAAGCCCATCATAGATGGAGTTCGCCCTCCTCTGGTGTCTCAGGTCCGGAGCCTAGGGGTGCTCCTAGATCTGCATTTGCGCTTGGATGCCCAGGTGGTGGCTGTGGTTGGGGGCACCTTCTGCCAATTGCATCTGGTTAGAAGGCTCCCCCCCTAAATTTCTAATTCTGGCCTTGCCACCATCATCCATACTTTCATTACCTCGAGGCTAGACTACTGTAATGTGCTCTATATGGGGTTGCCCATGGTGGTGGTCTGGAGGCTGCAGCTAGTGCAGAATGAGGCGGCCTGTCTCCTTATAGGGCCGGGCCGGTGTGAGCATATAACTCCAGTTTTGCGCACACTGCGCTGGCTTCCAATAGTCTTCCAGGCCCGATTCAAGGTGCTGGTTTTAACCTTTAAAGCCCTATATGGTCTGGGTCTCGCTTATCTGAAGGACAGCCTCATTTCCCGAGCCCTAAGCCGGCCTCGGTCTGCCAGGAGTGCTTATCCTTGAGCTCCCCCATTGTCGGCAGATGGCCGCTGTGAGGAGGACGTTTTCTGTGGCTGTGCTGCTGCTGTGGAACTCCTTCCTGGAGGAGGCCCGCCTCTGCTCGGTTCTGCTCACCTTCCGGCAGCTGTGTAAGACCATATTGTTCCACCGGGCGTTCAGAGAAGGAGATGGGTAGGGTGGAGAGGGGGGTGGGAGGATTAGGGGGAGATGGGTTCTTTAACTTATATTTTATTATAATAATGTTCTATTTTACTGTGGTATTGTTTCATTGATGTTGTATTGTGAGCTGCTTGAGGCAGCAGGAGCGGGGTATCAGGAATATTTAAATAATAAATATAAATAAAAAGGACAGAGCAAAGGGGACTTTCCTTTTTGGTGTGATGCTGCTCCTTTCCTGAGTTTTGTGATGCCTGGAAAAGGAGGGTGGGTTTTCCTACCCTCTATCCCCAGCGATTTTAATTCTGCTGGCACCCCCCGGTTGGAAGGAAAACGAGGTTCCTTATATGCACATGGTGATGAAGGAGAAGATCGTACAATATCGTGTTGAATGATTTTAGCATAGACTCCAGTTTAACCCTTCCCCAGTTTGGATGTATTGGAGTGCATGCACTGAGGTAGATAAAGACATTGGCAAATGGACAGAGGCGTTAGGTCTGGGAGGGCTATTATTTGTTATCTGTCTGTATCTCTCTGTCTGTCAGGAGCCAGGGGTCTAGGTTGGAATAGGCCGTGGTGCAAATGATGGAAAGGGGTTTTCCCCCGTTCTCCTCACAGCTGCAGGGGATGACGCTGCACCAGGGAGCATGGACTCCCCTGGCTTGTGGACCCTTGTGCAGCTTCACTTCCTGTCTTTATTATAGCTGTGCTCTTTAGCTCAGCCTGCTCCTAACCATCCCACAGCTTCATTATTGATTTAATTTCATTTATTACATTTTTATCCCACCCTTCTCTGCAGACTCAGGGCAGTTAACATTAAAAATAAAAAATACATTAAAATCCCAACATCATCACAACCGCCCGCACCTATCAATCCCCCCTCCTCAACTCCCTCTACGCACTCCCACTCAACCCTGTTCCCGCCTCCCAAACGCCTGGCCAAACAAAAAGGTCTTGCATCTCCTCTAGAAGACGAACAGGCTTGGGCTTAGACAGACCCCCCATGGGGAGGGAGTTCCATAATTGTGGGGCAGCAACCGAGAACACCCCCCTGCGTGCCCTCATTGTAGCAACTTTGTGGGCAGTTGGTACTTGCAAGAGAGCACCCTTGGCTGACCTCCGAGGCCGTGAGGCAGTCTTTCAGATACTTGGGGCCCAGGCTGTTCATCCTTGTCCTGAATGACCCCTCAGGTCCGCTTCCTTGGTTTTGACCTCTCAGCCCAGATTTTGACCTTGCGTCCTGGTTAGCTCCTTAGACTTATTGCCAACCTAGCCAGGGCCCTGATCCTGCAAATGTGACGCTGTCTTGTCTTAAGTTCATACGCTCTTTGAGGCAGGATCTGTCTCCTGCTCTTTTGCGATTGGGTTCCACTGTCATTTTGGTTCTCTGGGAACTGCTGCAAGAAGCATTTTTAATCATATATACTGGTACCCTTCCCTTCTCCTTCTGCTGCTGCTGCTTATTATTTATGCCAAAGACCTTGCTTTCCCCTTTTAAGACATGCCCTTCTCAACAACACAGTGCAGGTGAGATCATTAAGAACCAATACATCTCTAGGGTGGAGACTGTGGCCGTTTTTAGACAAGCGCGGCAGCGCCCGAACTGTCCGGGTCGAGGCTAGTCATATGTGGCCGGAAATGGATGCGCATCGCCCGCGCATGCGCGTATTCGGCGGCAGCGTCACGTGTAGAACGGGCTGCCGGGTCTTTTGAGAAGCCAACGCGCGCACCGCTGCGTTCGTCTAAAAACGGCCTCAGTTGACGTGCCACACGCTGCCTGCTGGTTTAATGAGTGGCGAAAAGTCTCTCCAGTTCTACAGTATCTGAAATCCTTGGAGAGGAGAAATTGAATCAATACAGATCTGGCAACTTCTATTTAGTGGTCATGTCAAACCTTCACCTACGTCAGAGGTGGGGAACCCTTTCCGTCCTGGGGGCCACTTTGAAAATTAGTACAAGCTCTGGGGGCCGCATAGAAGTTGGGGGGTGTATTCAAGAAAAGAAGGGTCCAGATCATGGATGTGTGCCATGAATGTGTCCCTTATCCCTTCTGTGAAAATCCTCATCTTTGCTCCCTTATCCTGAGGAAGCTTTTCAGTGGGTAGAGGTAGAAACTGGATCCAGGGGCCAAATCCAGGAACTGGAAAGGGGCCACATAAAAACTTGTTGAGGGCCACGTTTGGCCCCCAGGCCTGAGGTTCCCCACCCCGACCTACGTGGCGAGCTGAGCTAAGTACCCTTGAAATTGAGCGAACCCATTGAACCCGGATGATCCAACCCAAAGTGAATGAACCGAGTGAACACTACTCAACTGAGCACCTGGTGTTTTTTTTCAATTTGGGATTTTTCATTTGTTTTCATTTTTGCTCATTTCATTTTTATTTATTTATTTTATTTATTTTGTTTCTTTGTTTTCACCGGGAAGAAGTGGAAATTGGTGGGGTAAAATTTTTGTTGTTGTTGTTGTTCCTGGCAAAAACAAATGGAAATAAATTTAAAATGAAATCAGCAAAACAAACACAATTAAACAAAATACCCGAAATTGCGAAAACACGTGCTCTGTTATCATTGGAATGCCCATCGGGTTGAGCGTCCACTGCTGGAAATTGCGGGAGGGGAAAGGGAACTTTCTCTACCCGTTTCATGTCTCCTGATGTGGTGACTAACAGGATAGTCTAGATAGCATTGATGCACATCGTTAATTTTGGTTGGGGAGCAGAGGTCGAGCGAGTATATGCCATGGCCTTAGCTGAGTATGTTGCATGATGAGAAAGTGCCAGTTATTCTCAAATTGACCCTGTGCTGAACAGTTCAAGGGATTGGGAACGGTTGGTCAAGGGACCATCAAGAACTGACACAGTCAGTGTCTTCCAAAGCCAGGTGATTGGTTCACATGGGACACTGCCTTGCTTTCTATCGCCGGCAATGCATGCCATTTGAGTTCCTAGACCCTATTCTCAGAGAAGTGTTCCGAACAGTAGGAGGGCAACACGCCTGCTGATTGGAACGAGTGCGCAGGTTGAGCAATATGCTGTTGTACCCTGAATACATATGTACCATCGGCCTAGGGATTCTCTCTCCGTATGGGATGAAGGTATTGTTCTGCTTGTGGTCTGGCTGCCATTGCTGACCTGCATTGCTGCAGTGCTTTGAGACCAAAACCCCTCTCTGATGGAAATAATACCATTGCAAAGCTATACTAACGCTTGGGGCCGGCCTTAGAATTTGCAGGGCCCAGAGGAATGTGGGTCCATTCATGATCCCACCCCCTTTCCTGAGGTCCCGCCTCCTTTGGGTCATCCTCTGTGGGACCTTAGAGGTGGTTATATTGGGGGGCCCTCTGAGAGCAAGGGCCATGCAGAGAGAGAGAGAGAGGGCCCTTCCCTGGCGAAATTGGGGTCAACTGCGGGGCCCTTGGAAATAGGAAAAAGAGTGTAACTCAGGGCAGCCAGTCACAGGGAAAGACAATACCTTAAAAAGTTGCTGCTTATGTATGAATCAAGACTAGCTTTTGGAAGGAAGGATACTCCTTACCTCTACAGTCAGATATTTAAATAAGACTGATAAATCAATGGTACCTTCATTAGAGAATACCACCCGAGTGTTATCTGCCATTGCAGAGTCTCCTGGTGTTCCCCTGAGGTGCCTGCTTATTATTCCTAACAATTTTTAATTACTATTATGTCACTGTTGAACACCTTTCGGCAGGGGCAGAGCAGAACTGGCTGTTTTAGAGGAGTTTTAAATCAGCTTCAAACAAGGGTTGTCCTCAAGGGACAGCATGAGGAAAGGAGGCTATTTTTGAGATTCAGATAACTGTGACTGTGTCGAAACACAGACCACGGAATAGTTACTGGTCTGTTGGCTCCTGGGGGAAACCCTGCTGAGGTTGTCTAGGGGGCTCTACAAGAGCGTAGAGTGCATGATCTCTGCTGATTTCAAGCTGGCTATGGTTTCACATTACTAGTTCCTTATGGGTTTTTGTGTTGTTGTTGTTGGTGTGACAGGGTGAAGCCTTGCCAGGGTAAGTGCTCACAGGATCAGGGCCAAACATACAGTCTCATTTGGTAATTAGCGTTTCTCTGTCTTCGAGCTTTTCAGCACAGGCTCTTGATCTCTGGTTCCCATGTAACAACTCCACCAATATATGCAGTCTCTGTGCAGTCTCCCTTTGGCATCCCAATCCCTGTTTATCTGAGGCCCACCCCTGGCTCAGGTGGGAGGCGATTATTTTAAAAAGCAGCTCTTTTAAGACCAGTGTTTAAATGAAACAGCTGCGTTAGCAAACCTTATATATACTAAAAGGGACTGATACGGTGAAGCCAAGATCCCTTGATGCTAGGTGCTGTCAGGCTCCGGAGGTAGGAGCCACAGAAGGGCAGGGCAAGCAGGGAAAAGGCTGAGGAAACAGTGGAAGAATGCAGCAGAAGGTAACCTCTCAGCCATTCTCCGATACCCAGGAGACTAGATGCTCAGCCAAGAGCTGGGGTACACCAGCTTCAGAAAGCTAAATGGCTCATCATCGAGATCAGGAAGGACATGGGAGAACGGAGCTGGGAGCAAGAAGATACAGGAGCCAACAAGAGAAGTAACGGAGCAAAGCAAGGGCGGGACAAGGCAAGGAGAGGTTGGGGAACCAGGCAGATGGGAAACTAGGGCATAACAAGGCAAGGGTGGGCCGTGGCTCAGGCGGTAGAGCGCATGCTTTGCATGTATAAGGTCCCAAGTTCAATCTTCAGCATCTCCGATGCAGAGTCACGTCTGGGTGAGACCTCTGCCAGAGACTGTGGAGAGCTTGATGTGAAACCCTGCTGCTGCGTCAGGTTGGGACAATGATGGACCATTGGCGTGACTCAGGCAGCTCCTTATATCCTAACAACAAGAAACCAGACAGTGGGAGAGCAAGGGCTTCACTATGCGAGGAAGGGGGACAAGGAACCAAGCAGAATGGAAGGGAAATCTAACAGGGCTAGTAGGTGGGACAGGGGTACAAGAGGAAAACCACATGCTAATAGCAGCAGTGAGGCTAGAAAGAGTAAGAGTTGGGGGGAGCCCTTAACGAAGGGTGTTTTTGCACACACATTTCTCCTGGATGTTTGCTGTTACATCCTGAACTTTCTGGGTGTGTAAATCACTCACCCAGATCTTAAACATCTGGATCTTTGAACTTCTGCGTAGAACGTCTCCCAGAACTTTTGCATGTAAAAAGTTCTCCTGATAAACTTCTTTGCTCCAGGCAGCTGTGGTCACTTGGTTTCCATGGCAGCCTGTCACATCTACAGCTGTGGCTACTTTAGGCTGCCTCAGGGCAGTGTTTGTGTGAAAAATGCATCCGGGAACTGCCTCAGGGCAGTGTGTGTGTGTGAAAAATGCATCCGGAACTTACTTGTGGACTTGTAAACCCAGAAGACTGAAAAATCCGGAACTTTAACGTGTGTGTAAAAATGCCCAATGTGGGGAAAACAGCAAAGAACTAGAACACTAACGAGGCCCTAGATAGGGCTGGAAAATAAGAGTAGGAATAAGACACTCAACAGAGGAACTACAGGGTACACAGAAGCTCTGTAAGGAGCATGCGGGAGCAGAGGTCTGCAGACAGGGAAAGGAAGCAGCACACACCACAAGAAGTACAGCCGGAGCTTGTGCAGAATGCAGCGGCTTGGGTCCTTTTGGGGATGAGTCGCTGGGAGCACGTTACAACGGTGCTCTGAAGTCTGCACTGGCTGCCTCTACCTTTCCGAACACAATTCGGAAATGGCCTGGGTCCCATCTATCTGAAAGATTGCCTGTCTTACCATGTCCCACTGCGACCCCCAAGGTCGGCTGGGAGCACCCTCTTGCAAGTTTCATAGGACGGGGGTACACAGGAGGGTGTTCTTGGTTGCTACCCTGGTTTTGTGGAACTCTCTTCCCCAGGAGGTTTGCTTGACCACGAGCCAAAGCATCTTCCGGAGGTGGTGCAAAACATTTTTATTTGAAAAGGTATTTGACGGGCGAGGATAGGGTTTGGATGGATTTGTGGGTAGGGCTGTGGAGATGGTGGGAGGTTTTATTACATTTTATAATTGTTGTTTGATTGTGAGTTGCCCTGAGCCTTTGTGGGAAGGGTGGCTCATAAATCTAAATAAATAAATAAATAAATAAATAAATAAACTAAACTAAGCAAGGACTGAAACAAGCAAAGGAGAGACAACAACAAAGTTGGACACAAGGAGGATAGGGGACAATGTGGAGCAAGGAACTATTAATTATTATTATTATTATTATATAGCACCAGCAGTGTACCTGGCACTGTACAATCAATAGTTATAACCCCCAAAGGAATTACAGTGTAAGAGACAAGGGAAGGGGAGACAAGGGAGAGGCGAACATTGGGAGAGACAAGGATACATTCATGAAGTTAAGCAGTTGCAGGTGCACGTGCTTCACTTAGTTACAGGGAACTAGATTCTGAGTGAGGGGGGAAGAGGATGCAATTTCACTCATGACAGGCTAGGGAAGGCCTGACGGAAGGGGTAGGTTTTCCGCAGGGATTTGAAAGTTGGAAGGAGGGAGCAGAGGGAACGTATCCAGGGAGGGAGTTCCAGGCAGCAAGAGAGAAGAGGTGAAGATCTTTAGAGGAACATAGGGACTTAGTAAAGCACAGGTAACCCAGCAAGGAGTGATTCAACCTGAAAGACAGCACAAGGAAGGATCTAGGCAGGTGGAAACACCAGCAGGAAGGGGAAAGAACACTGATGCTCCGCCAGCTTCCTGTTGTTCCCAGTACACCTTATATGAGGCTGGGAGCCAATCAGGAAGCCAGATGGGCGGGGCTAGACTGGGGAAGAAAACGACAAGGGGGCCGGACGTCGGGCTGATGCTAATGCAGGCAGTGGCACTCAGTGTAAAACCACAGTCTCCCAAGCTCAAGGCTGGGGGTTTAAGACCCAACCTTGACATGTGCATTCTAGAATCTCAAGGGATCTGAATGCTGTTAATGTGATGCAGGGACTGCTCATGGATCCACAGTATCTGGGTTTAAGCTGTCACTGGAGTTTTCTCTTCCAACACCAGATGTGGGCTCTGACGCCGCTACAGAAGTCTGTGCCAGATTCCATTTTTGATGGAATCTGGTCATTTCAATTGATCCAGCGAAACGGACTGGAATCTAATCCGGTCCGTGTTTTGCTGGATTGGTTGGAATTATTCTGCCACCGACTGCAAAGTAGTAGCGTCCTGCGCAGCACCGCCGTTTTCCGCATGCCGTCTATGGCTGCTGCCATTTTCCGCATGTGCTGTAGGTGGCGGAATCATTTCATCAGAAGTTTGATTGGATTCCAGAGTGGATTAAATCCACGGTGAAATTTCAATTGACCTTTCGTAAATATGGGGAAATTCCACAAAAATGGAAAGGCTGTTTTGATTCCGCCCTATACCCGATGCAGCTCTTAGAGGTATTGGAATAGAGTATGAAAATGGATTGCAGGGTGGGGTGGGAAAATAATCACCAGTGACACCAGGGGAGTCTTTAGACATAATGTCAACGGGTGTCTGAACGTGTGTTTGGACCTTGATGTGAACCACACGTTCCCCGTGTTGTACCTGCTAACACATCACGCAGTATCATTAGACACAACGTTGGCCACATGTTCAGCTGAAACATGCAAATTATCCTTGTGAGGCAATGGTGTTCACATTGCGTGTTCAACGGGGGGCCAAATTGGTGCTGGGTTTGTTATGGTGCTTACGCACAAGGGCCAAACACGTGCTTAGGGGTTTTGACACCCGATCTTTGTTATGTCTAAAGACGTCCCAGGTCACATTTACTTTTCACAAACCATAGCACGTAGAATGTTGGATCTCAGGACCAGCCCCCAGGTGTTATTCCCTTTCGAAAGTCAAAGACCCACCTTGGCTCTTGGAAATCAGACACGCTGAACTTGTGAGCAGACGCAATCCACCTGCCCATTTTTTTCTTCCAAACGGGAAGGCAGACAAGTAAATGTTCTTGTGAGGCAGATCTCTGGAATAGTATCCTGGCTGCCAGGGTAAAGGAGCCAACATGCTCATGAGTCAGAATCTGGAAAAAGGCCAAGGCAAGGACCATCGTAGAACACATTGTTCAGTTTGGGGGATTTTGCCTGTGACTTCACTTGGGAACAGCATTTGGCCTCCTTTATTCATACTCAAAGCCAGACCCTTTCCCAGAAACTTATCTCTGATTTGTGGTAAAGAAGCAAGTCATTCTGTGGCTGGCAGAAGAGACGTGGATCTTGGCCAATAGAACCTTGCCGTTTAGTCAGCATTCATTTAGTTTGGCCTTTTCAGCCTTCCAGTAGAATAAGTTTGAACATTGCCATGGTTGTGTGCAGTATTCTTAACTCAGAAATGACACCTGCATCTGAGAATTGGTACTCAGCAGCATGGGTGGAGTCAGAGCCTCCAGCCTATGGCCAAATCTCCATGGCTGTTTTGTATTTGCCCCTTTCCAATTCTTGGATCTGGCTTGTGGAGCCAGCCCCCTCCATTCAAACTCTGAAAGACTGCGCTCAGGGGGAAGGAGTGGAGGTGAGGGCAGGCATCCGGGGATAGTGGATAGATCTATATAGGATTCTGGACCCTTCCTTTCCTTCCTTCATCTGGAGTTACACCCCTTAAGGACTCCCACCCCCAACTCTTATCCAGTCTGTGGGGCTTGTATTAGTTTTCAAGGTCACTGACAGAAGGAAAAACTATTCCCCACCCCTGTTCTACAGCCAACCACTGCAATTTTCCAGGTCAGGTGGATGGTGGAACTAGGGTGGCTAGACCTCCCCTTTAAAAGCGGACGCTTATGAAAAATACATGGGACAGGGCTGCACTGAAACCAGTTCCTCCCTCCTTACCTTTAAAAACCACCTGAAAACACATTTATTTTCTAGTGCTTTTAGGTGCTTTTAGGACCCACTGCTGGTTCCCTCAATTGTACTCAAATCAAATAAAATCAAATACTTTATTGCGTGGCCAAAGATCATTGCAGCAGACAAACAAATACAATAATAAATACACAACAATATCTAACAGAAAACTAACAATACTATTATTACTCAGTTGTACTCTCGTCCCTTTTCCCTTCCCCTATTTAAAAGTATTTTATTATTGTTTTAAATTGTCTTGAATTGTTTTAAAGTATTTTATATTGTTTGTATTGTTTTATACTCTGTGAAGCACTCAGAGTGCCATGTGAAGCACTGGGTGCTATAAATAAAATTATTATTATTTATTTATTTGATCTTTTCCCCATGGAACCTGGGTCACTCTCAATCTTTACAGTGTGTAAAAACAGATGTATGGGTGGTGCCGTGGCTCCCTGGCCCGGCCCAGCCCAGCCTGGCCCAGGGTGGGATGGGAAACAGCAGCCGCCACGCTCCAGGTCAGCAGGTGGCACTGAACAAACGTGCCTGCCGCCGGGAGAGCCGTCTCACTGCCTACATGATCCGGGTAGGGATGGGGACCCAACAGATGTGTGGACGGCTGCCCCTACTCCCAGTGCCCCCACCCCACCCCATGATGGGCAGTCATGGTGACCAGCCATGGCGGCCCCCGCGATAGGGATGTCGGGGCCAAACAGACGCATTGGCCCATGTGCGTGGCCCTTGGGATCAGGGCCAGGGCACATGCTACCTACGTCCAGGGCCAACAGCTGGCAGCACGGGACCACACATGTGGCAAGTCCCAGGCCAACGTCCCATCTGTTTTTACCCTTTGTCTTTGGAACAGGGCTTTGGGAGACAGGGAATGCCTTGCTTTTAGCCAGGATGGGGTTGTTGGGCACTAGAACCCAGACAAATTTAATGATGCTAGAAATCGACTGCCAGATTGTTATCTGAATTGCTATTCTGAATCTCCAGGAGCTCTCTACTGCTTGGTGAAGTTATTCCGGCTTTACACCGCAGATAAGCATGCTCATCTGTATTCAAGGATCTTAGTTAAAATGAGGATCACATAAGAAATGACACATCGCAGAGGATACCCCAAAAGGGAGGTTACTGTGAAACCAGGAGTCTCCAGCGCCCAAGAATTCTTGTCACTACAAATAGCACCTGCACTGAGATGTGTTATCCCAATTAGATAATTGATTTTTCAGTGTGGCGAAAAATAACCTAGGTGTTAAACGACATGAAGTTAGACAGAGTTTATTCCTGTCAAAGCCATTGACATCATGTTAGTTAACAAGACTCCGCTGGGGGATGTTCTGACTCGACCCAATGGTCTAACCAAGGACAGGCTCAGAATTGGGCAGGCAGGGTGTGTGTACCCATTGGCTGCATAAACTTGTTTCCTATAGTTTCTCGGATAGGATAGAAGATAGTACAGACACCCAGAGAGTGGATCCTCTCTGAGATGTTGATGCCTGCTGGTGCAGGTGGGGCTTAATCACTCAATGTCATGAGTGTAGATTGTCTTTCACACTTGGGGAGAATGGGGGATGAAATGGGAGTATCCTGTGTCAAGAGAATTTAGGCTTAAAGACAATATGCTTGCTTAGTAACCTACACAACAGTTTGCTAAACAGTTGTTAGCAGTATGGCCAGGTAGCTAAACTTTGTCTTTATCACTCTGGAGTCCTAGGTTCTAGTCCTTATTGTGGCCTTGTCATGTATGCCTTTTGGCTTGTTAGTAGAAAATGTGGTAGGTGGCAGATCAGACTTTCCTATTTTGGAGAGAGGGCCTTAGTTTTTGGATGCTAAAAAGTGGGGATGTGTATAGGAAGTAGGATGTTCCTTTGGATGAACATCTCTTTAATTTCCCCCTGACTCAGTGTTATCGGATTTAATTATGGATTCGTATTACAGATGGCTAAATCAATTAAAAAATAAAAAATAATTTAAAAAGTATAAAAAATTACTGCACATGCACAAATGGCCATTGGATCGTTCTGCACATGCGTAACCTTTTCAAAAATGGCATCGCCCTTTTGGAAAAAGGTAATCAGTCTGCCATTGAGCAAAATGTCGCCTCAAGCAATTTAAAAAAAAAGTTTCTGTGCACACGTAAAATGATCACTGGACCATTCTGTGCATGCGCGCTCTTTTGAAAAGGGGGCAGCTAAATGGCCACTGTGCATGCACGAAACAGCTATGCTTCTTCATGTGCAGAACAGCCTAGTGGCCATTTTATGCTTGTGCAGTAATTTTTTTAAAAAAAATTCAGAAACAAACTGAAGCAGGCCTGTTGTTGCGCTGTTCCGATTTGGTTCAGATTTATCGGTAACGGCAGTTACCGATAAATCAGAATCCGAACTTCCCACCCCTAATAGGAAGGATAGTGAGTAGAACGAGTTTTGAATTTATGATCCCCTATGTCACATTCTGGGAACACACGCGCTCCTGGTCTCTCTCTCCACCCCCTCCCCCCAGAGTTGGATTCCTGTGCCAGAAATAGTAAAGCACATCTTGCATTTCAGACACTGGATTTATTTAGTTATCGCTACACATCTGGTGGTTTTGGGGCAGACTGAGTGTGTGTGGGAGGGGTGTAGGTGTTGCTCTTCTGGACATGGATGGACTTGAGGGTTGGAGTCCAGAAATGGGAGCAGAACAGGATTGGATCCAGAAACATGGCTGGAAGGCAGCAAATTTGGAAACCAGGCAAGGGCAGGAGGTGAGAAACAGGCACAGGTCAGGATCAGACTTGGGTGCAACAGGAGCAGACTCTGGTCTTGAACAAAGTGCAGAACAGGAAGCTACATTCTGCCCAGCTTTCTGTTTGTAGTGGCTGGACCTGTATACTGGTTGGTGATTAATCAGCAGGCTGGGGAGAGATGTGGCATCAGCAGAACAAGAGGGCCAACCAGGGAGAGTATGGGCCAAAACCAATGGACAGCAGTGGCGCTGGAGAGCTGGCTAGTGTCCTAAAAACCCTGAAGATGCTGGTTTGAGTGCCAGTTTGTGACAGCAGTGGCTAAGCTTTGCTCTTGACCATTGCCCACCAGCCAAGGTGAAATGTGCCTTGTAGGTTGCTTTCCCAGGATTTGGCTGGGATTAAGATTAACTGTGGACTTGCAGATGTCCAATAAGTTATTCATCTAAATTCTTTCCCAACTGCAGGTGAAGTTCAAGATGTAAAGTTTTGTAAATGCAACCTGGAGTTACCCCCGTAAGAGAGTCACCCTTCTCCTTTTATAATTCCCCATCCTGCGGAACATGGAATTCGGCCACCTCGGGCACCAAAAAGCTCTGCCGTGTAATGTATATTTCCAAAGGGAGACGCTTGTAAGTAACTTTTTGCAAAAGAGCCTGGATCAGTGGCTGAACCTGGATGCCAGAGCTGCTGCTGATGCCAGCGTGTCGGGCGCTGTAATTAGTCCCATTGGAGAGATCAGATTGAAAGTGACAACCAATAGCTTTGTGTTCGTGGCCCTGAAAGTCAATCAAGGCCTGAAGAGAAATTCCCCTTAGTGCTAGAAATGCCGAATTCTAGTTGTGGATATTTATCTCCTTCCATGTATGGAGCAAAAATTCTTCTCTGGGGTTCATGGAGGGGAGGCGTATTTGATATGAGGAGAGTTTATGAAGGGGGTTTCTGTGAGCCCTAGACAAGGAGCAGATTATGGAAGATTACATTTGTCCTACATAATTATTTATTTTATTTGTCTTATTGTACCCACCCTTCCCATTAAGGCTCAGGGCAGCCTACAACATATTAAAACATCCCCTCAACCCTCCCATTCCCTAGAGCCCTCCCATCCCACCCAGCCCTATCCCTGCCTGCCAAACACCCTGGCCAAAAAAAAAGGGCTTACATTGCTTCCAAAAGATGAACAGGCTCAGATTTAAGATGAATCTCCAAGGGAACGGAGTACCGTAATTGGGGAGCAGCCACCGAGAATACCTCTCTGAGGCTGCCATTTTAAATATGGGCAGTGGCCATTTTGCACATGCACAATAGCTTTTTTTAAAATCCAGTCAGAATTCCAATTAAAAAAAAGACCAAGCTATCCATTTTTGTGGGAAAGTCAATAGGAATGTTGCCATTTTCTCCAGTGGGCCCAGGATCAGGCCCTTTCACCTCCGTGAAACTCTTGAGGAGAATTTTGGTTGTGGCAATTTAAAATAAGAATCCAATTCAGCATTCACTCTGAGTGACAAAATATTAGTTGGCGTTCTTCTCCTAAAATATTCGTTGGGACTCCCAGTTCTCGGATTCAGTGAGTATATGTACATATCTTCTTTGCCTTAACCTTGTTATAAATCATGAGAATTTATTTATTTGCATTTTTTATCACCCCTTTTCTTAAGACTCAAGATGGGCTACAAAATACATAAAAACATATTCAAAAATACACAAAACCAAATATTAAAATACTTCCACAAAAAAACCCAAATACCACCAAGTAAAATCCCTTAACCCACAACACTCCAGTCCCTACCTTCGCCTGCCAAATGTCTGGCCAAGCAAAAAAGTTCTTTATAGCGGCCCCCGGACGATGAGCAGGCTCGGACTTAGATGAACATCCAAGGGAAAGGAGTTCCATAAGTTGTGCGGCAGCCATTGAGAACGCCTCTTGGCGCGCCCTTGTTGTGTAAACTTGATGGGCAGATGGTACTTGCAAGAGGGCATTTCTGACTGACCCCAGAGGCCCATGATAGGGGGACAGGTGGTTTTTCAGATATTTGGGGCTCAAGGCATTTGGGTTTTATAGACCAAAACCATGTAATCGGAGATGTAAATGCATTACTAGTTTAACAAGCCATCTACCTTGAGTACCAAGATTTTTGCAGAAGAGTGGGGATGTAGACGGCCTAGGAGGGAACCCCGCAACTCATTTAGTGTGGGGTCTTCCCACCTTTCAACCCATTCCCGGTGTTAGTTGCAAGCGAATTGCCTTGTTTGAAAACCTTAAGAACCTCCGTTCTTACTACGTACAGATTAGGGAAGGTTCACGTGGGGTAACGTCCTTACGGGGTCTTATTTAGAATGAACCACGAATTAAAATATTAGCTGGCATTCCCCCTCCGTCTTCGCCTTACTCACATGGATTGAATCACCGTTCCATGGAAATAGATGAGATGTGATCTATCGCCAGAGGAAGAGAGATATATAAAGCCTTGCCTTCCAGTCCAGGAATCCAGGCAGCTTAGCTGTCTCCAAATATTTTAAAATAGAAACAAGTAATTCTGTGCTAGACTGATGAAGCCTGGATTCCTAAAGGGAAGGTGGGAAGGGCAGGGTGGTTAATGTTAATCAGTCGGGCTTATTGGCTACAAAATGGCCATTTTGACTCACCAGGTGCAGCTGTCATGAAATGTTGCATCCGAATTTACATTTGGGCTCTCTGCCTCTCTTATTGAATTTGGCTAAAATTGGCCTGGAGGTTCAAACATTATTAAGAAAAGAATGCACGCTCATGTGCACAGTGCATGAGTCTTTCTACTGAAACCAGGTTAAAAACATGCCAACCAAGTCTACAGCCAGGGCAGTGGCACAGGAGAGGCAGACTGCACAACAAGGGCCGGGAGGCGGGAAGAGTTTGCTTGCAAATGCGTATCCTCCATCCTAAAAAAAGAAGAAAAAATCTTAGAAAAAAATGAGAGATGTGATTAATCAGTGTAACAGATATTCAGACAGTCAAAGATTTCTATAGGGGGCCAGAATTTGTACACGCGGAGCAGTGCCTCCTGTGTCCCCTGCCCTTTAGCTATGAATCTGGTCAGGGCCGGCCTTTGAATTTGCTGGGCCCAGGGCAAAGCCAAAATGCAAGGCCCCTGGTGGTGCCTTCCTCATGGCCCCGTTCCCTCAGGGGGCAGCCCTAGAGGTCATGTTTGTGGCTCCTCTGGGAGGGAGTGGGGGCCCCGTCCCCGGCAGTGGCACACAGGAGGCAAACTGCCACTGAGGCCACTGTGGGGACCCCAGAATTAGAGCAAATGCTAGGCCTGGGGCAGTCACCCTGGGCCTAGTGCTAATCCAATAGCGGCTTGATAAATAGGAGAAAGCTTCAAGCTGCTTTGTAGGATCAAAGAAATCGAATAATCACATTTCTCCTGTGTTAATAAATAGCAGCACTGAGTTTGCATGGTGCTGTGCGATGGAAAAACAGTGTAAGATGATCGCAAACTCCTCAAGGGAGTCTACATATGTAGGCCCATACAAAACTGAATAAGGATGCGTGGTTTTATAGCCAAAGTATTTGCTGTGCTCAGTCGATTGCCAGAGGTTTACTGAGGGTGAGCACGTGGCGACTGCTAATTGGGTAGGTGTTCTGGATGCAGGCGCTGGTGTGAAAGATGGCACAGAATTAAGAGTGGAAGGCTTTGGAGTGTGTGGGGGAAGGGGTAGGAAATAAGCTAGAGAGCTGAGAAGGAATGGAACTCGGGAGAATTAAGAATGAGGAGAGGAAGTTGCTAAGGTAGTAGGTGGTGAGCACGGCATACCGTGTTCGGCTTCCGATATCATGTTCGGCTTCTGTGGAAAACTGGCTAAGTTGAAGAGATCTGTGGATCATTAAACCAATTCTTTTTGGAGAAATCGAATTTGATAGCTGCATAACTCAAAGCTACTGGTTATTAAATTTGATAGGTTTTTACTCTTGGGACTTGCTGGGTGTGTGGTGGCTCTCCTGTTCCCCGCCGCTCAACCAAGCAGTAGGGAATAAACACATGCCATTCTCCTACCCTATAAGTCCCGCCGTGGGGTTTGCAAAATGAGTGGGTGAGACACTTCTATTCCCTTCTGCTCAGCCTGGCAGCAGGGAGCAGAAGTGCTTCCATTACAAACTCCAGAACAGAGATCCTCGAGAGTGTGGTGGGAGGACCTGATACAATTTCAGCTTTTTCCCTTTAATATGAGATAAGACTGATCTAAGACAGTGGCTCTCGAACAGTGATCTCCTGGTGGTCTGCAAAGCAGAGGAGATTTGGTCAGTAGAGTTGGTGTGAAAATGGCTGTTCCCGGATTGACATGAACGTTTGTCCTTTCAGGAACCTTGTTGAATGTTTGTGCTATTTTTTGTGTTTAGGGATTCTTTTCACCTATTTGTCATTTCAGTATTTCCGTTGGTGGATTTACGGCCAACTTTATGGCACTTTTGCCGTCTCGTTTGTTGTTGGTTCTGCCATTGCTATCAGCATTTCCAAAAATGCTGAGTGAATGGGTAAATGGTCCTGTATCATCATGAAAGTAGCAAATGGACTGTTTCCGCCAAAAACGACATTCCTCAGGAATCAGTGTTTCAGCTCTAATGGTCAGAGTGCTTTTTTTTTTTTTTAATGTAGTGCCAGAGGCCCATTACCCTTTTGAGACAAATGTAGTGAGAATGATAACTTCTTGCCAGAAAAGACTCATAAAACCTTTTGGAGACATTGGTTTAATTAGGTTCATTTTGAATATCATTAATTACTTCAGATAACACAAATTAGGCCAACATCTGTATTGCCTCACGCCCCTTGTGCTACTGTTGAAACCAGGAAGGATTCACTTTGGTGTTTAAAGTGATTTAAGTGAGCGTATAAGTAGAATGTTAATGTTGCCGGTCAAGAGTGAAATACGAGTCAATAAAGGTTTTTATTAGCACGGGACAGTAAGTGGACAATTGTGTGTGTGAATGAAATGCTTCTTTGTGCTCCTGTTCAAAAGTTGCGGATTGAGATTATTGGATGTCGAGAGTTGGGAGCAATGTGGGATGGTTTCATGCTGACAATTAGAACGTTCTCTTCCCTCTAATTGCTGATTCCCGCAAGCTGAATGTAGCCTAATCTAACGCACTGAAAGGTGTGATGGATGGCGGTGTGATGAAAGGTGGTGATGTGAACTGTCATCTGTCTACATTGGGTATTTTCAGACGTTACGCTGGGCCGATTCACCACAGCAAATCCCCGCTGGGGGTGAATGAAATAACCACCCCCCGTGGTCAACAAATGGCCCGAATAGACGTGCCGGCTGATCCCGGCGGGGAATCGGGGAGGGGGCGGGGCCATGTGGCGCAATGTGTGGCCGCACGGCCCTGCCCCCCCCACGCTCCCCCGCCGCCCGCCCTCTGGGGGGACAGGCGGGCGCCGCAGCCAATGCGGCCGCAGCGCCCAGCCACTTTGACCACGGCCCGGAATCCCGCTGGGGATTCCGGGCCGTGATCGCCGGCCAGACATTACTTTTTATTGCTTCCCGCCGGGAATCACTTTGACCACGCTTTCGGAGCTCGTCCCGCGGGGAGCCTGGGAAGCGTGGTTGAAATTGACCCCATGTGGGAATCGGCCGTGGTGAACATCTGGCGGCCACCAAACAGACGTTCAGGGCGCTTTGGCCCCGCAGCGAAATTGACCGTGGTTCACTGTGGTTGAATGTGATCCCGTAACGTCTGAAAATACTCATTGTAGGCTTGAGTTGAAGATTTTTTGCCCCTTTCTATCCGCCATAACCTTTATTGGGCTTGCCTTATACCTCTGGCTACAGTAGGGCCAACCTTCACAAATTTTGTCCAAAGTGAACTTGCAAGTGCCATAAACTCAACAGTGTAGAGAAAGTAGGGTTTGCTGTGTTGGTCCCAAATATCGATAATAGAGACCAAGTAGTACAGTGATATTTTTTATTGGACCAACTCCAGTTGCTGGGGGGGATGCAAACTTTGGACCTCACAGGGTCCTTCATCAGGCAGGTCTGGGGTTACAAAATGAAGAAACAAAGCCAAAACCGAGGTCTGTACAGTGGTGGGGGATGTGCCCATGGATCTCAGAGAGAGGAAGAGGAGAACGAGGTAGGGAGGAGATGGCAATACAAAATGGGAAATACAATGATTTTGTATTGCCATCTTCTCCCCACCTCATTCTCCTCTTCCTCTCCCCTCCCTCTGAGTTCCATGGGCACATTCCCCACCACTGTATAGACCTCTGTTTTGACTTTGTTTCTTCACTGTGTAACCCCAGACCTGCCTGATGAAGGACTCTGTGAGGTCTAAAAGCTTGCATACCTCCACCAAAATAAAAGATATCACTGTACTACTCATAAAGTCACTAGCTCTTGCTCAGCCGGCGCCCCTTCCCTGCCACCCCAGCTTCCATGCTGTGTGCTTATTTCTGTTCTCCTGTAGGAGAGGTACCATTCCTCTTTCCGTCTTGTTCCTTTCTGTTCCCCTTGACTGCTGGGGTCTGCCTCTTCTCCACTCCTGTGAATTTCACACGTCCGTGGCCACCGGATCCATTTCATGGTGTAGCTGCCTGACCTGTGCTACCACCACAGAGGGCCCCCAACTCTGCCACTTCTCCACCCGAGCCTTCTGGAGGAGGCAATTGGAATTTTTGATCGGAATTTTCGCAGTGGCGCCATCATTTTGCATACGGCCGCCGCCATTTGGCGCGTGTGCAAAAGAGCCAAATAAATTTCAGTCATCCCAGTGAATGAAAATCGAAATGATGGTTCATTCCAATTTTCATTTGGACTGGTCAAACAGACTGGATCTGTCGAAAATGGAATCCCGTCAGGAACGGACTTTCAGCCCTACTCAAAACTTGCGAGGAGTGGTATTTTCTAGGGTTGCCTGCCAGCTACAAACCGTCTTTGCACTACGCACCTCTCTGCGGCCCTAATATATTTAGCCGCACTGCTGTTGTAATGTAGTGAGTATTATGGTACACCTGTCTTCCCAAACCATTGATAAGAAAGTAGTGAACCTACTCATTATCCCTGTCTGTGCTCTGCTCTAAAATTAGGCTCGCGTAGCTTTTTTTCTTTTTCTTTTTTTGTCACGCTGCTTGCTTGGTGCATGCCTTCAGCACATTCGTGGCATGAACCTGAACAGCAGGCTTGTGGAACCAGTGCCGACCTGAAATTGCTAAGGGAATTCTTCTCTTTCTATCTGTCTCATCTAATAAAGCAGAAGACAGTGCATGTGACTTAACAGTCTGATTTATGGAAAAATTACAGGGTGCGGTAAGACTGTGAAAATGTTAGTGACTTGTTGGATGGACCTCCAGTGTAACCTAGGGAGAGATCGTTCCTTGGGAAGTGGTGACCAGGGGGACAGGGGCAGGGCTAAGTGGGGAAAGAAAGTCTTGGATACCTCTGTAAATGGAATCTTTCCTTGTTTTTACAGTGGCCCATCCTCAGGAGCCTCACCACGCCGCCGAGAAGCCAGTCATCCACTGCCATAAATGTGGAGAGCCATGTAAAGGTGAAGTGCTTCGTGTCCAAGCCAGGCACTTTCACATCAAATGTTTTACCTGCAAAGGTACCGTATTCTCAATTGTTGGTAGCCAGTGATTGACTTGTGCCGTTGGGTAAAACCTATCCACCTCTAGAAAACTGGGAGAGAGTATTTATTTATTGAATTTTTATGCTGCCTTTCCTGCAAGGCTCAGGGCGGATCACAATCGACAAAAAGCCGCCGCTACCACCAAACAGTGAAAAACATTACAATTCTCACAATAAAAACGTCCTCCTCTTAAATTAAAGCCTCATCCTTCCCCCACAACCCCACCCAAAACCTCAACCAAAGCCCACCTTCCCCCTGCCTGGCAAACGCTTTCTGGATAAAAGAGTTTTGCACCGTTTCCGGGAGATAGTCAGGTTCGGGCTCAAGCAAACCTCCTGGGGAAGGGAGTTCCATGACGTGGGGAGCGGCAGCCGAGAACGCCCTCCTGCCCATGCCCGCCTCGCAGACAAGCCTAACAGATGGAATGCACAGGAGGGTGCCCCCAGCCAACCGTAGAGGCCACAAAGGGACATGGTAGGATAGGCGGTAAGATATATGGGACCCAAATTAGGCTTCTATATAATTCTTGGCCAGCTCTATGGGCAGGGATCATAGAATCAACAAGATTAAAGTGGAAAGGGTCCCCAGCGATCATCTAGTCCAACCTCCTGCCATGAGGCGGGATACCTGAAGCATCCTTAACAGATGCCTGTCTCGTCTAGTCTTCACCCCCACCCCCACCAGGAAAGGAGATACCACAGACATCCTACGCTTAGAGCTGAGACGAGTACCCGCCAAATGGGGGACACCTGTCAGAACTGGAGTACTCGACCTGACCCAGTAGCATCAGGTATTAATTGGCACCGAATGAGTGCTCAATGAACTACCTGACTTACTGATTTTTCGACTTCCAGTACAGATTTATTTTATTTTTTTACATCCCGTCTCAACGTCTCTGGATTCTGGTACCGATTTACCGTTTACCGATTGGTAAAATAGCCATTTGGTAACTTGGTAACAGTAATACCCAGAATTTGGGGGTAATTGGGTGCCCGGCTCGGTATTCGGGTACCAATCACACCCCCAAAATGTGCGCATTCTCTGCGGGAAGCAAATGCAGTATCTGCTTCAGCTGCACCTAAGCAGCTCATTCCACTGTTGAACTATTTTAAGAGTTTAGAAATTTGTCTTAATATTTAGCCTTAACCTACCTTACTGTGACATAAACACATTGTTTCTTGTCCTTACTTAGTGGCAATGGAGAACCAATGTTCTCCATCTTTCTTATGGCATCCCTTTTTCAGCACTTGAAAGCTATTAATATAGTCCCTCCCCACTCCCTTAATCTTCTTTCTCCAGGGTAAACGTGCCCAATTCCATCAGCTTGTCCTCATGGAACTTGTATTCTAGACCTTAGATCATCTAAACCTGGAAGAGGTCAAAATACAGGGGACCTGATTCTGTGGATGATGGAGTGAAGGGAACAGATAGGCGGCTTGTCATAAGTGTAATGGCCTGTGGGTTAATAGCCCCAGAGGCTTTCAATGCAAGCACGGATGCTTTTAGACCTGTAAGTTATTTTTAGAAGACTAGTAACCAGTTACTGAGTTTTTCTTCCTTTTAGGGCCAGTCACCATTAAAAGGGAGACCGCTGGCTCCAAATAATGACTCTCCTCAATAAATGTTTTGACTTACTGTTGTTGCAGTTAACACCAGGATTACTGTAACTAAAAGAGATTAAAATCCAAAAGAATAAAAATAAATAATCTCCCCCTCCCACCCCCCAAATTGTACTTATTTGTGCGGCCCTCTGCGTATGCTCAGTTTCATGGTTTTGCCTGTATGTTGTGCCCCATCCTGTGGTTAGATGCACAGATGCAACCCACTGGGCTTGCACAGAGCCTGCCCGATGGGGAACCTTAGAGTAAAATTCTGATCTCATCGAAGCTTATGGCAAAACATCTCTGTACTTTGGTAGTGACAGGATTTTCCCCATAAGCCTCTTAGATTGTTAAAGCACTCTGGCAGCACAAGCCCCACTGGACTTTGAATGAGACTTTCACAGAGGAAGTGATTTGAGGATTGGACTGTTAGCCTGTTGTCGATCCTGAGTATTTTCCAGAGGCAATGTAAGACCTACTTATTTGACCAGGTTTTTAGTGGGTGGGGATAGGGCTTGGGGGATGGGGTGGGAGGGGTTTTGAGATGGATTGTTGTGGTGATTTATTTGCAACCTGACACTATTGGGCATGTTTGTCTCGTGGGGGGATTGAGCTGGTGATCCTCTCACTCTATTTGCATGACTCTCTACCCTCTAAACTAAAAGATTTGGACCTACATGTTATTTGTTTTAGATGTTTATGTTGCAAGTCACTGAGCTTTTGGGAAAGGGTGGTGTATAAATAAATAAACAAACTAAACTGTTGTTATTAAAGTACTTATATAGCACCATCAATGTGCCTGGCATTGAACAATCTTTAATTAGAGACTGGTCCCATACCCAAAGGGCTTACAGTCTAGGGGAGACAAGGAAGGGACAGGGATATATTCATGAAGTTGTGAAATCTCAGATATACTTGGTTAGCTATGGGTGTTTTCCAATGAGACAATAGTTCGCTGGAGTCTGTGTTTGGCCTGTACAGTCCCCACTCAGTCCACTAACATTTTTTAGCGTGTAGAGTTAATAAACAGGCCGCCCCCATGTGCTGGCGGTAACTGCCACTGGTGGTGCAACTTAACGCTTTCTCTCCAGGCCTGGCTCTAATGGAAAGTGGGGTCACAGTCAGAGAAGGCTTCTTCCCTAGGTGTGACCCCATTTCCATCAGAAGCAGCACTCGGGTGCTCGGGCACCTGCAAGAAAAGAGAGCAATCAGCTGTGAAGCGGCTGCAGGAGAGAGCGGGGGAGGCAGCGCACTAGCGCAGGAAGGACCTTCTCTTGCAGCCGCCTGAGCACGTAGGTGCTGCTTCTGATGGAAAGGGGTGGGGGACACAGCCAGAGAAAGCTTCTTTACTGGCCGTGACCACCCCTTTCCATCAGAGCCCTCGTGCTCCCTCGCTCTCTCCTCTAGCAGCCTCCTGTCAGCTGAGAGAGCATCTCTCCTCTAGCAGCCTCCTGTCAGCTGAGAGAGTATCTCTCCTCTAGCAGCCTCCTGTCAGCTGAGAGAGCATCTCTCCTCTAGCAGCCAAACTAGGCATGACTCGATGGTGCTAGCGGACCTGGATGCAGGTGAGGCTGTGGGTGAACCTAATTAACGAGAGACAGCAACGTGAGTGCTCATTAGCACACGCTGGCCTGAACAGTGGGTCCACAGTGTCATTGGATGACTCCACGAGTGGGGGCTGCGTGGAGCGTGCAGGCAGACACCTAATAGAATATCTGCCTGGTGGGTGCTAATGTGGGCTATTGTCTTGTCTATTTTCATCCAGTTATAGAGGAGACCTGAACAACAGAACAGTAGAGGGAGCATCATTGAAAGGTCATGGGGGTGGGAGGTGAGAGGAGGAGATAAGAAAATTGTGATTTTCAAGCCAGAGTCTGTCAGGGATAGGTACAGCACCTGAAACGATTTCTAAAGTGTTTTTTAAGCCAACGGACTAGATTTCAAGTTGCCTGAGTTCCTTGTTAATATTCAACATTGGCATTAGGAATCTTGCCTGAGCAGGATTGGGAATGATTGTCTTGCCTTACATTACACAGCAGAGGGGGGAAATGGTCGGAGAACTGAACTTCCATGCTTTTAAGGACTCCTTCTTATTGAAGAAACACGCATTAATCATTCAGGAGGGAGGCAATAATAGATTTTTCAAGCTGGAACACAATACGGCGTGTTCTTTCTTTCATATTGTATGAGACATGGGCTTTTAGGGTGAGATTTTTCTACATGGCTCTGATGAAGGTGCCGTAAATGGTGGCTGCTAAAATAGATGTGATTTCATCTGTCAGCAACCAGTATTTGAGAAGGACCTTTCACTTGGGAAGCTCTGTTCTTAAAGGACGGCAAAGAAAGCATATGGGCGTGGTGTTTAAAGGGAGACTGATCCATGGAACATGTCACATTGAATGTCCAAAGGCGGCTTGTTGAGTGTTCTTTTGAAAAAAGGAAATGTTATCGAGTGGTTGAGAACAGGGACTGGAATTCTTGCTTGTGTCAATGGTTTGCTTGTGTGACCTTGAGCCAGCTGCACAACCTCCCTCTGCTTTAAACGCACGCATTAGGGAGCTCAATTAATGCAATGGATGCAAATTGCTTTGAGATCATCTGATGAAAGCCAGCCTGCCTGTAAGTGCAAAATGTTATTGTTGTCATTTAATAAAGCTGCCTTTTGTGCAGCTTCTGGTTGGATTTCATAGTTTGACTTTAGCCTTAACTTCTCAACTCTCATTGAGTAGAAGTTCTAAGGCTGGCCCAGTGGCCCTGAAAACAGACAAGTGAACATGAGTTGGGGGGTGTTCAAAAATGCATGATAACTACTGACTTAAGAAACTCTGAAGCCACCATGTGTATAGCAAGGGGTGAAGCCACCGATGAAATGCCCGACCTTTGTTGCAACTCTGCAAAGAAAAGATTAATGTCTGTGCAGAACCACGTTCCTTGTATTTAGTCCCAAGTGCTTGAAATGCTGCTTGGACTTCTGCTTTTAACAGTTTCTTTGATCCCCCAGCCTTGTTTACTCAAGCAGTATGTGTGAGCTGTTTCCCTTCATTGGAGCAGCTCCCCGCAGTGGGAATAGAGAGGTGTCGTCTCCCCTGCCGATTGCGCGGCTGGGGGATCAAAGAGGGGAGACTGGGGGTGTTTTCAAAGGTGACAGTGGCCCAGTTTAGAACACTTTAGCACGATCTAAATTGGGGGCCACCGTCACATTGAAACATTTCCTGGAGCTGGATCCCAACCGTGGGGGGGTGGGGCTTGCTGTGATTCCGGGACTTCCCCAAGTCGTAGCCCAGGCTAGCCTCCATCACAGTTGGGATCCCGCTACCCGACCAGAAGTAAAGTGGACTTTCACGCTTGAAAGCCTGCTTTACTCACCATGGTCGGGAGTGCCGCCGGGTCTGGTTGCCATGGTGGCCGTCATTAGCCGCCATGACTGCCCACCAAGGAGGGAGATGGGCCACTGGGAACAGTGTGGGGGGGCTGTACTGACACGTCTGCCTGACTCCACATCCTCCCCGGTGGCCAGGCTTCTGTCACGTTAGTTTGGGGGCCTGGCTGAATCCCGACCGTGGTACTAGTCCAATGCCGGACTGGTTAAGTCCATGGTGGCCCTCTGGTGCTGGCACGTTAGTTTTCACCCTGTGTGAAACACAGCCATTGAGAACAAACCTGGGGGTTCTGAGGTGTGTAGTTTGTTATGATGAATGGCCGTTTTTAGATGAGCGCGGCGGTGCCCGCGCTTGTTTTCCAAAAGACCCGGCAGCCCACTTTACACGTGACGCCGCTGCTGAATACGCGCATGCGCGGGTGATGCGCATTCATTTCTGACCGCGTATGACCGGCCTCGATCGCGGACCCGGTCAGTTCGCGGCCAGAAATGGATGCGCATCGCCCGCGCATGTGCGTATTCGGCGGCGGCGGCATGTGTAAAGTGGGCTGCCGGGTCTTTTGGAAAACAAGCGCGGCACAGCCACGCTCATCTAAAAACGGCCTTTGTCTGTTTCATTTTTCCTGAACTCCTCAGCCGCATTTTCCAGCATTGCAGAGTGGGAGGGCAGGGCGTTCAGAAAAGCGCTGGAGGGCCAAATGTATACCTTCCAACAGTCCCTGTTTTGAAGGGACAGTCCCTCTTTGGGTGCTGAATCCCACTGTCCCTCGGTCAGGTGAGATAGATGAAAGACTGGTATTCAAGCTTCAGGCACTTCTTTTCTGGTTGCCTCCCCGGAAAAACACTTGAGAGAGTGTTTTCTCTCTCTCTCTCAAAACAATGGAGAGATGATAGAATTAATTATTATTGATTCCCTCAAGGTTCAAAAATCTAAGAAGGACAAGAAGCTCAGTGGAACGATAAGGAGGAGAGTTTCCATCCCTCTTTATTAGGAGTGGAAAGCTCGGACTCGGATTAACCCATAACGTCACTCGTCACAGAATGGACCATTATGGATTAATCTGAACTGAGCCGGAACAATGCTTCGTTTCTAAAATAAAAAATAAATAAATTACTGCGCGTGTACAAAATGGCTACCAGACCGTTGTAATCTGTAATCCATAATTAAATCTGATAACTTTGGGGAAACTAAATGAAAATAAAACAAAACAAATTTTCACCCCAAACCCACCCCTACTCTTTATGTATTAAAAATATGGAGACGTGTAAGGGCTAAAAATCCAGCCTTGTCATTGGCGAGGGAAGCCATGGCAAAACCCCATTCGCTCCGGCGGTAATTCCAGCCTTCGCCTCCTTCCCCCGCCGTGTCTTTGGCTCATGGAAGCGCTGTTGCTGCGCCGCCGTAAGGTGTGAATGCGCCAATCAGAGCAAGCCATTGTGGTGTAGTGGCTAAAGTGCTGGACTTGGACTTGGACCTGGGAAACCAGGGTTCAAATCCTGCTTTGGGCAAGCCTCAGTTCCCCATCTCTAATAAATGGGAATATGTGTGTGCCTGTATTTCCTTCCCCCTTGTCTGTTAGATTGTAAGCCTGCTGAGCAGGGATCTCTCTCTGATAATAATTGTAAAGTGCCAGGTACACTGCTGGTGCTATATAAATTCTTTGATAATAATAATAAATTAATAAATAATACCCCCAAGCATCCAGTGCTTGGGGTGGGACATCTAGGATAGGCTTGAGCCTTGGCACCTACCCACCCCCACCCTGCTCGCTCTCTTTCTCTCGCATGCACGTGCACTTTTTTAAATAGCAAATTAAGCACTGACTAAACCCTTACTTATTCATAAAGTCCAACACTTGTTTTTAAAAGCTCCAAAACAGCACACAGATCTGTCATGCACAACACGAATGCCGCAGTCCCTGAACCACTTACTCCAGAGTGATTCTATTGAAGTCAGCGGGGCTACTCCAGAGTAAGAAATTTGAGAGTGGCAAGCCTAAAGTTTGAAGTTAGAATCAATGATTTTTTTCCCTGGGGTTTTGTAGGGGAGGAGGATATTTTCCCCCAAACGCACGTCAGTTTTAATGTAGGAGGGGAAAAAAAATCTCTTGTGCAAAGCCAAAAGGCGAACACAAACGGAAAGCTTTTTGTTTTACTATTCTCAGTTGTTTGCATGAATTATTAGGATAAAAGTCACTTCTATTTTTGCTGCCGCGTTAGATGTCTTCCTTTTTAATTTGTCATTCGGCAAGGTGAGGGGAGGCTGGGGAGTGTTTGTGGAGAGCGTGTGTGACGCTGGGAGGTGAGGTTGTCTTGTCACCCAAAGTGAAACATGTTGCCTTGAAACTGCCTGGCTTTTATCTCTGGATGAAAGCTGCTTCTCCTGCCTGGGAATGGTTTTACTTTCCTGAAAAGCTTTTGCATTCTCAAGTGTCACTGCCAAAATGAAAGGATAATTTTTAAAAATGCAGTTTCTAAAAGACTTTGCTTAGTTCCTCTGCATCCTGCCTATGTTTTTCTTACATAGATTCAGACCACCACAGTACACAGTCTTGCTTTCCCCTCCCAGTTAGACGTTTGCTGGGTTTTATTATTAAATTTGCTGAGTTTTATTATTTACACAGCACTTCCAGTGTTCTGTGTTTTATATCCTTTTCTAGCTTGCACTCATAACAATCCTGTGAGGAGGGTCATTTCTTATTCCCATTTTACAGATGGAGAACTGAGGCAGAGAGAATGACTAATGGAAGGCCTCCCAGTGAGTTCCTGATTGGTCTCCCATGTTCAAGTCCATTAGACTACACTGGCTGTATCCTGAACTTACATAGGATAGAGTCAGAGGCAACTTTAGCGCCCGCCTCTCCCATGAACCCTTTCATCCCTTCACAGCTCTTACGTTTTGTGCAGACTCACACCTCACAAGAGGGGAGCTGGACAGGGGTGAGCTGCACATTGCAGTGACATTTGGCTCCACAGAAGGTGCTTCCAGCCACTGCACTGCATAGGCCTGAGGCAGCAGAGACGTTCATCCAAGGAAGCAGGCAGATAGCTAGGACCCTGGCACATGGGGGGGGGGGGGGAGGGGCGCAGCAGACTGCACGAGAAGGGAGGCAAATGTTCTTGCCTTCAGAAGTTCATGTACTTATTTTAAAATGCATTCTTAGTTAAAAGCCTTTTTTTAAAAAAAACAACTTTTTTTTAAAAAAAATGTGTTGTGAGCCGCCACGAGCTGCTGTAGCAGGAGGGGGTGGCCAAAGAATCCAACAAAATTAATAAGTATAATTATTTAAGGTGTTTTTCTTTTTCTTTTCTTTTGTATTGCCCCTATGTTCTGAAAGAACATGTACGTAAGGGAACGTTTACGTTGCTTTATGTAAGGGATATCCCTCCAAGGAAGGCAGCCTCGTACCTCCCTACATTTCAAGTGGCCGGAGAGACAAGATCCGCCCCTCACCCAATAAGCTCCGCCCCCTCAGGCACTTACACACCCGAACACACCTCCCAGAATTCCAAGTGCAAGAGGGAGAGAAGCGCTCCTGCTTCGCCTTCCATTTAGTTTCTTCTCATTCCATCATCTACCCATTGCCCTCTCGAGTGCTTTTTCTAGAGGCAGCCAGGAAAGCGGTGACAGGCTTGAATACTGGTCTTTTTGTGTCTCTGCTGAAAGAGGAGACGTTGGGATTCAGCGCCCAAAGATGGTCCGTCCGTCCTTCCTAAATTGGGACTGTTGGGGGTGGGGTGGGGGGACATGCAGCCCTGTCAGAAAGCCTGGACAAAGCTGCTCTTTGGAGACATTTTCTTACAATAATGGTGATTATTACTCTCTGGCCATTGCCTTCAGTTACACATCTGAGTCCTCAGACAACTTAGTCTTCAGACAAACAAACCCGAGGAGAAAAATTTGGAACACATCTTATTTCTGGAAGGTGGGGAAATAAATCTATTCCTTGAGCGGACCTGCAAGGCAGACAAATGACCAAGGAAGAAGTAGACCCCAGGAACTACTTTTCATGCCCTGTGTGTGGGTTGACGCTGCCTTCTCTTTGAGTTTAGTTTTTAATTTGTGTACCCACCATGTGCAGTGTCGTCACCAGGCGTACGACTTAGGAAAAAATAGAATCCATTTTCTTTCCAGCTTACGATGATAGCTGGCATAACTGTAGATGTTGAGTATGAAGATATTTCTGAGCTGCTGACAGTTTAATCTTCTGAAATCTGAGCTCGGCTGCTCCAGCCAATGTCAAGCGGGGAAAAGCGAGTAACCTCTACAGGATAAAGACATTTCAGAGCATGGGGACGGTGTTGTGTTGTTAAATGAAATGTCACGCTTCTGATGGATGTCCATGTACTCCTGAAGACAAGATAAAGTCTCTCATATTTGGTGCAACTTGGGAACTTCCAGTTTGGGTGCAGAGTTGGAGATAGGGGCTGGGGAGATTTGGTCATGTCTGGTTTGCTTGGATCAGCTTCAGTTAGCATTGCCCACCAATGCAGAGGCTGTATTTGGAGTGGTGAAGGGCACCGATAGTGGAGTAGATCAATGCCCATCCTGGCTGATGAAAGCTAGCCGGGAGACATTGGGGCTGTTGTTGGCTTGGATTGTTGTCAATGTCTTCCTTCGGGAGGGCATGGTGCTTGATGGCCTCAAAATGGCCGTGGTCCATCCCCTGCTCAAGAAACCATTTCTTCATGTTGGCTCCCCTGCCAGCTATCGCCCTGTCTCTAATCTTACCTTTTTAGGGAAGGTTATTGAACGGGCGGTTGCCTCGCGTCTTCAGGGGAATCTTGATGCTATTGGATTCCTGGACCCACAGATTTCGTCCTGGACATTACACCGAGACTGTGCCTATGGCCTTGGTTGATGATCTCCGCTTGAAAATTGACAGGGTAATTAAACCCTGTTGATTTTGTTAGATCTTTCAGCAGCATTGCCTACACCTGATCGTGGGGTATTGCTGACACAGCTTTGGGATCCGGCAGAGGTTCACAGGACTGCTCTTGAGTGGTTCTGCTCATTCCTGGCTGGGAGAAACCAGAGGGTGGTGATGGGTGGTGGATCATCATCCCCTGTGGGGTCCCGCAGGGTTCCATCTTGACCCCACTCCTGTTCAATGTGTATCTAAGGCCCCTGGCTGAGATTGTTCGGAGATCTGGAGTGAAGTGCCATCAGTATGCTGCTGACCCCCGGCTCTAGCTCTCTTTTTCATCGGATCCAGGTCCTGCAGTCTCGGTGCTTACCCAGTGCCTGGCTGCTGTTGGGGACGGAATGTGGGCAAGCTGATTGAAGCTGAATCCAAACAAGGCTGAGGTGATGATGGTTGGCTGGCCTTGTGACCTGGGAGGGGGGATATAGGAACCCTTGTTATTGATGGGGTTCAGCCTGCTTTGATCACTCAGATTCACAGCCTTGGGGTGCTCTTGGACCCCTTGCTCTGCCTGGATTGCCAGGTTGCAGTGTTGGCCAGGAGGCTGCAACCTATTTTTTTAATCAGATTTGGATTTTGGCCACGGTCATCCATGCCTTTGTAACCTCCAGGCTAGACTACTGCAGTGCGCTCTACATGGCAGCCATCCTTGATGACTGTTTGGAAGCTGCAGCTGGTGCAGAACGCAGTGGCCCACCTTCTTTTGGGGTTGGCTCGTCAGGAACACATTACACCAGTGCTCCAGAGTCTGACCTGGCTGCCAGTAGCTTTTCAGGCAGATTGAAGGTGGTTTTGACCAATAAAACCCTAAACAGGTTGGGTCCCAGGTATCTGAAAGACCACTTCTTCCCTTATGCTCAGTCACAGCCTCTGAGGTCGGCCAGGAATGCCCTCTCGTGGGTACCATCTGTCCGTGACGTTTTCGCAACGAGGATATGCAGAGGGGCGTTCTTGGTTGCTGTCCCACAATTATGGAACTCCCTCCCCTTGGAGATCTGCCTAAGCCCGAACCTGCTCATCTTCCGGAAGAGAAGCAAGACCTTTTTGTTTGGCGATACGGTTGGGTGGAGGCATTAGGGAAAAGGTTGGGGGCGTTTGGTTTTTTTAGTTTTGTATTGTTATGGATCTGGGGTTCTGGTCTGCTCCAGCCCCCCTGGGAATGTAACTCCCTGTTTGGATTCATCCCCCTCATTGTATAGGGCCATCAGCTACACATGAGCTTGCCTGCCAACCTTTTGTCTTATAACAATGGTTCTGGCCTGGTGGGAGCAAGTACTGGCTGGGCAGTGTTGAGCACTGGGTGGGACAGCTTTCAGTTTGGAGTGAGAGAGTGAAGAGCTGCAGCCTAGCTGAAGGTTGCATGCTAGTTTGGGGGCAGAAAGCTACAGAGGGACAGCCTTCTGGGGAACCCCTAGGGTCCTGGGACTGGAGGATTCACTGGCTGGAGGAGCTGGCAGCTGGTCTCATCCATTCCTCTCAACGTGTACATTTGTAAATAAATGCACTCATACCACACGGTATGTCTCCAGCCTCTCCCTCTTGTTGAAGGGACATCGCCAGTCTGCCCGTGGAATTTCCCTCTGCTCGGGGAAGTGGGATGAGAAACAGCATGGCCATGTTCACTCATAATGGCGGCATGGCTTAGAAACTGCCGCAAGCCAAAGACGTGGTGGTGGGAGGAGCTGAATGCAGGAAGTATTGCTGGTGCGAACAGGGTTCCGCGGCAATTTTACTCGCAGATGACAGGGTGCAAAATCCAGCCCTGTCATCCGTGAGTAAAGTCACGGCAGAACCCTGTCCGCACTAGCGGTACTTTCAACATCCGGCTTCTCCCACCGCCACGTCTTTGGCTCATGGGTGCGCCACTGTCAGGTGTGAATGCAGTATATGTTTTTATATTTTGTAAGCCACCCTGAGCCTAACTGGGAAGGGCAGAGTAAAAATTTGAATAAATAAATAACCAGGCCATTGGGCTGTTACCGTGACCTTATGGTACATTTCCTTCTCCCTGACAGGAATGCCAAGTTTACAATTTCCAGGTGGTTGTGGGTATGGTTTAGACCCTTTGTAAGCCCCCTCCTCTTCCCTATGATAGTTTTAGTGCTAGGCACATTGCTGGCACTATATAAATCATAATATCAGGGAAAGCTATCTGAATCCAATGTTGGTATGTACTCCAGGGAGATCTTGTCAGGAATGGACAAAACTCTTATTAGAAGATAAATCCACAGAAATTTCAGAGGCTGTAGCCAGATTCCTTTTGAAATCAACAAGAAGGAGAAATTGCTTCCTAAAATTTAAAGCTATTAGTCCCGAAGGTGCGGTAGTAGGTGTCACGGGGGACGGGGGGAAAGGAAGGGAAGTAATAGGGATTAGGGCCCAAACACACAGGAGAACAAGGGGGAAACAAGGGAGCAAATACAAGGGGCGGCTACCTCTGTAAATGGAGTCCGTCTCGAAGACTAGAATGTCCCTCAGGGTAGTGGGTGGGCTTTCCCCCTTGGTCAGAGAGCAACCCTTTTCATCATCGGGACGCAATGAGAGGTAGCCAAGTGCCCCAGAGGACAAGGGTAATACAAGGACTGAGGGGGAACAGACACTCGGGGAACTGCACAGGGTCCTGGGCACCATGCAACAAGAAATGGTGGGGAACAAAGGGGAAGGGAAGGGGTCCAAGGGAAAGGGGAAGGGGGAAACAAAAAGGGATGCACGGGAGAAGGAGGTGAAGGATAGGGCTTGTTCACAAGGGGAGAACTTGCTAGGAATATAAGGGGAGAAATGTAGGGGCACGGAGAGGGGGGAGACAGGTAACCCACACCCACGATACCACCTTTCTCTACCACAATGAAGGATACCAACAACACGATACACACACTCACCCACTCTCACTGGTTGCAGGGGAAGGGGGACACAAGGATCAGACACTCGAATCCACTCTAGAAAACAAGGCTCAAACAAGGAAGGTTCTCAGGACAACAAGGGGGCCAGTCTCTCACAAGTGATTACCGGCGGAGGTCTCAAGCCCCGCCGGTCCATTTTATAGGCAATCCCCTGATCAGGAACAGGTGTGCTCAGGGCGGGGCCCCCACCTGCCGCTGAGCTATGCACTGCACTCAACTTCCTGGGGGCGGGGTCTGGAGCGTCCCTGGGACGCAGGGTAGCTCCGCCTCCCCCCGCAATGGTGCCTTCAGCCTCTCTGGACTCGCCGCTGTCGGGTCGTTGCCAGGCAACAGCAAACCAAGCTGCTGGCCTGAGTTAGGCAACACGCGCCCTGACAGTACCCCCCCGTCCAAGCCCCCCTCCGCCCCTCACCAAGGTCCGAAGGCCAGGTTTGGAGGGATGGAGGAGGTGGAATTTCCGGACAAGGCAAGGGGCATGAACATTCATGGCTGGTTCCCAGGAACGTTCGGAGGCCCCATATCCTTTCCAATCTATTAGGTAGTACAAGCGTGAACCAAAAATACGGGAATCCAGGACCGCCCGGACCTCATACTCGGGGCCGTTAGGGAGGAGCACAGGGGGGGCCGGGGCAGACCGTTGAATGGCATAAGTGGGAGTACATGCTTTCTTTAAAAGGGAAACATGAAATGACGGGTGGATTTTCATGCGGGCCGGAAGCCCCACCGTATAGGTGACTGCATTTAGTCTACGGGTAATAGGAAAGGGCCCAAAATACGCATCATCTAATTTAGCAGAAGGACGCAAGGAGGGATAGTTATGGCGGCGGACCCATACCATTTCCCCTACCTGAAAGGAGGGCCCAGGACGCCGTCGCTTATCGGCAGCCAATTTATAACGTTGGCGTGCTTTCTGTAGATGTTGTTGGGCAGTGCGTTGGGCCTTGTGTATTATTTTCACCAGTGCTCCAGCCGCGGGTACAGATGTGAGGGGCGCCTCTGGAAAACAAAGGGGAGGATGAAAACCATATGAAACAAAAAATGGCGAGGTACCTAAAGAGGAATTGGGAGCATTATTGTATGTGAACTCGGCAAGTGGCAGGTGGTCGACCCAATCCTCTTGTAGATATGTACAAAAACACCGTAGATATTGTTCTATGTGTTGGTTTATTCTTTCCACTTGTCCATTCGCCTGAGGATGGTAAGCAGTAGTGGTTTGAAGTTTAACCCGTACAAGGGTGAAAAAAGCCTTCCAGAATCGAGAAACGAATTGGGGACCTCTATCTGAGACGATTTCTCTTGGTAAGCCGTGTAGTCGGACAACGTCCCGAAGGACAAGACGAGTTGTTGCAGGCGCAGAAGGTAGTCCTTTACAGGGGATGAAATGTCCCATCTTGGTAAAATAATCTACAACAACTAAAATGGAATCATGTCCGGTTGACTTAGGAAGCCCCACTATAAAATCCATGGCTATCTTTTGCCAGGGGCCTTTAGGACTCTCAGTTAATTGTAATAATCCTATTGGCAAGGTTCGGGGGACTTTAGTCCTGGCGCAGGTTGAACACCCCTGGATGTATTGTTTAGTATCTTTATATAGAGAGGGCCACCAAAATGATCTACGGATCATAGATAGGGTCCTTTGAAAACCTGGGTGCCCTACGAGTGGTGAGTCGTGGTGGGCCCAGAGCACCTGCGATCTAAATTTGGGAGGAATGAATACCTTCCCTTTATAGTAGAAGAGTCCATATTTCTGTTGAAGGTCAGGTAGGGGGTTTTCTTTTTGGCTCACCCTTTGTAGTTGTGCCAGAGAAGGGAGGGTTGCAGCAAACGTTTTTGGAGAGAGGATCGGTCCATGAAGGTCACCTTCATTCTCGACTGGTGTATAATACCTAGACAAGGCATCTGCCATGGTGTTTTGGGAACCCGGACGATACTGGATAGAAAAAGAAAACCGTGCAAAAAACAAAGCCCACCTGGCATGTCTGGGATTATTGATACGGGCGGATTGAAGATAGGCCAGATTTTTATGATCGGTGTACACTAGTACTGGATGGGGACCCCCTTCCAAAAAATGTCTCCAAGCCTCAAAAGCCGCCTTAATGGCTAACAACTCCTTATCTAGAATAGGATAATTCCTTTCTGCCGGAGTTAGTTGCCGTGAGTAAAAGGCGCAGGGAAGACGACGACCTGCAGATCCATGGGCTTGGGTCAGTACCGCTCCTATGGCCACATCTGAGGCGTCGGCCTCCACGATAAATGGTAATGAAACATCTGGATGTTGTAACAATGGGGCTGACATAAAGGCTTGTTTAAGGTACGTAAAGGCATCCTGTTGTGGGGCCCCCCATTCAAAACATGCTCCCTTCTGCAACAGACGGGTAAGAGGCTTTGTTAGGTCAGCGTAATGAGGGATATATTGTCTATAATAATTTACGCTACCTAAAAACCGTTGTAGCGCTTTTACGGTGGTAGGAGCAGGCCAACGGTTAATTGCTTCAAGTTTCCCCGGGTCCATGTGTATTCCCTCCGACAAGATAATAAACCCTAAGAAGGGAACAGAAGATGCATGAAAAATACATTTTTCCAATTTGCAATATAACTTGTGGTCTTGTAGACGTTTCAAGACGGTTCGTACATGGCAGATATGGTTCTCGAAGGAAGAGGAAAAAATAAGGATGTCGTCAAGATATGCCACCACATATAGATCAAGCAAGTCTCTAAAAATGTCGTTAATGAAATGCTGAAAGGTGGCGGGAGCATTTACCAGTCCATAGGGCATAACACGGTATTCAAAATGACCAAACCTAGTACGAAAAGCGGTTTTCCACTCATCCCCCTCTCTGATTCGCACCAGATTATAGGCACCCCTCAGATCCAGCTTGGTGAAAATGGAGGCCCCCTGGAGCTTACCAAGAAGCTCAGAAATCAGGGGGAGGGGGTAACGATTCTTAATCGTGAGTTGATTTAAACCCCGGTAGTCGATACATGGCCGGAGATCCCCCTCCTTCTTTGGTACAAAAAAGAGGGGGGCCCCGGCGGGGGACGTGGAATGTCTAATAAACCCCTTAGCTAAGTTCTCCTGAATATACGCTCTCAGGGTTTCGGTTTCTCCTGGCGAGAGATTATAGATGCGTCCATATGGGGGTTCACTACCTGCAATAAGTTCAATGGGGCAATCATAAGGTCTATGGGGAGGGAGTTCCGAGGCTTCTTGTTTACTAAATACTATGGCTAGATCGGCGTACTGGGAGGGTATACGGGGATCCCTAACAGGGATAGACATCGTAGGGGCCGTTGTCCCTACTACAGGGGAAGGGATATGATGGAGGTAACAAGTTGGAGATGGGAAAGTGAGGGTCCGAAGGACCCAATTGATGGACGGATTATGGGTTATAAGCCACGGTAGGCCTAGGACAAGGGAAAATAAAGGGGAAGAAATTAGATCGAAGTGGAGGATTTCTGTATGAGCTCCAATAGTACACCGAAGGGGACTGGAACATTCTTGCAGGGGCCCTGAGCTAAGGGGGGATCCATCAATGGTTTGGACCATTTCTACAGAGGTTCGGGTCTGATGGGGGACCCCATGGTGAGCGGCAAATGCCACATCCATAAAGTTCCCTGACGCCCCAGAATCTACCAGCGCTCTAACAACCAGGGATCGATGAGTCTCCCACTGCAGAGTAAGGGAGACAAATAATTGGGGTAAAGGCACAGCAAGGCCTCCGGATCTCTGGAGAGAATTACAGCCAGTCACCGGACTAAGGGGCCCTCGCACTACCCCAATCTGCATAGGTTCTGGACTCTCTTGCTTGACCAACGTTTGGGGAGAGGTAACGGGCAATCGGGGACCCCACCAACCCAGTCCCCTACCTTGATCGCGCCTTCGTTCCCGCCTCCGCTCTGTAAGGCGCTCATCAATTTGGAGGGACAAGGTGACCATCTCCTCCAAGGTAACAGGGGTGGTAGTTGCACAAGCCACCTGGTCCTTAATATCATCACTAAGCCCTTGGCGAAATAGAGCCTGAAAGGCAGAATCACTCCAGTCGAGATCAAAAGCTAGTTTTCTAAACTGTGTAATATAATCTAGCAATGGGGTTTTGCCTTGGCGCAGGTGGAGTATAGCCTGTTCAGCATCCCTTACTCTATGGGGATAATCAAATAAAAAACAAAACTGTTTCAAGAACCCCTTATAATTCCGTAATAAATCATCATCTGTGGCTAAGAGGGGAGTAGCCCAATCCAACGCTATTCCTCCCAACAACCCCACGACATAAGCCACCTTGGATTGATCTGTTTTATAGGTAAGGGGTTGAGTCTGAAAAGTAAGGTTGCATAGGGCCAAAAAACCTTGACAGGCCTTTCTGTCCCCATAGAACTTATCCGGACGAGGGGCCTTGGGTTCTCTGGGAGAGGGGGCCAAGGGAGGGGAACTAGGAGAAAGGGCAGCGGTGCCCCCAGCTGAACCCTTCTCATCCTCCATGGAATAAGGTAACGGCTGGTCTATAGATTCCTGCAAGGCCTGATAGCGAGATCGTAGTTCCTCATTCTCAGACTTGAGGTCTTGGACCTCCATGGTGAGGGACTGGACTGCATGCACAAGCTCTTGAATTTGATCTTCAAGTGTCATACTGTTCCCAAAAAGGGAAAGGAATGCCGGTAATTCTGTCACGGGGGACGGGGGAAAAGGAAGGGAAGTAATAGGGATTAGGGCCCAAACACACAGGAGAACGAGGGGGAAACAAGGGAGCAAATACAAGGGGCGGCTACCTCTGTAAATGGAGTCCGTCTCGAAGACTAGAATGTCCCTCAGGGTAGTGGGTGGGCTTTCCCCCTTGCTCAGAGGGCAACCCTTTTCATCATCGGGACGCAATGAGAGGTAGCCAAGTGCCCCAGAGGACAAGGGTAATACAAGGACTGAGGGGGAACAGACACTCGGGGAACTGCACAGGGTCCTGGGCACCGTGCAACAAGAAATGGTGGGGAACAAAGGGGAAGGGAAGGGGTCCAAGGGAAAGGGGAAGGGGGAAACAAAAAGGGATGCACGGGAGAAGGAGGTGAAGGATAGGGCTTGTTCACAAGGGGAGAACTTGCTAGGAATATAAGGGGAGAAATGTAGGGGCACGGAGAGGGGGGAGACAGGTAACCCACACCCACGATACCACCTTTCTCTACCACAATGAAGGATACCAACAACACGATACACACACTCACCCACTCTCACTGGTTGCAGGGGAAGGGGGACACAAGGATCAGACACTCGAATCCACTCTAGAAAACAAGGCTCAAACAAGGAAGGTTCTCAGGACAACAAGGGGGCCAGTCTCTCACAAGTGATTACCGGCGGAGGTCTCAAGCCCCGCCGGTCCATTTTATAGGCAATCCCCTGATCAGGAACAGGTGTGCTCAGGGCGGGGCCCCCACCTGCCTCTGAGCTATGCACTGCACTCAACTTCCTGGGGGCGGGGTCTGGAGCATCCCTGGGATGCCGGGTAGCTCCGCCTCCCCCCGCAATGGTGCCTTCAGCCTCTCTGGACTCGCCGCTGTCGGGTCGTTGCCAGGCAACAGCAAACCAAGCTGCTGGCCTGAGTTAGGCAACACGCGCCCTGACAGTAGGATAAAAACTGACTGGCAGCCCAAAATTCCTTAACTCTTCTTTTTTTGTATGGCCATTGCTGGATCATGCCTTGATGTTATCCTGAGAAAATAGTTCCTCCAATGTGATTTATTAAGGAAGACAAGGATCAGGGTAAAATGATGGGACTAAATTCTTATAAGACTTAATGTATTTTGTATTATTTTACTGTTTGATTTTCACTGTGTATTTTAGAACCTCTGTTGGTTATGTCCGTGTGGATACGCTGTTAAATAAATATTATTATATTATATTATAAACTGTAACCATATATTCCTGCCCCAGCTGGCGTGCCAAAAGGAAGACGTTTCCTCGATCTCTGCATTTCTTGGGGAGGCAAGGTGCCTCCTTGCCATACTGAGCCCTACCTGCTAGTTCCTAACAAGAGCTCGAGCCCTGGAATATCTGTGGAGTAGGTGCCAATGCTCCTTGCCTTGACCTGAAACGGATAGGGGGGGAAATGATCCCTTATCAAGGAAGAAATAGTAAATTCCTAACTTTTCCTGAGTCGTGTTTAAAATTCAGTGTAGCTGTGTCATTACTGATGAAAACATGTAGACTGGTGTTGGCGATAGGTATCTGTACTGACGGATTGCAATGTGCTCTACGGACGGGCTGCCCTTCATGACTGTTTGAAAACGGTGCAGAACTTGGTGGCCCGATGTCTGTCGGGGGTGGGGGGTGGTCACTGGGAAGAATTTACCCCGGTGCTTCAGAGTCTGTACTGGCTGCCAAGAGCTTCCTGGGCGTGAATCGAAGTGCTGGTTCTGACCTACGAAGCCCTAAACAGCCTGGGCTCCCAATATCTGAAAGGCTGCCTCGTCCCTCATGCCCCGTTGCGGCCTCAGCAGTCAGCTGGGAACGGCCTCTTGCAGCTACGATCTGCCTGCCACGTTTCCCCAGCAAGGCACACAGAGGCTTTCGCAGTGGCTAGCCCACAGCTATGGAACTCCCTTCCCTTGCCGGTTTCTCTGAGCCCAAGCCTGCTCTCATCTTCCCAGAAGAATTGGAATACATTTGTAATCCTCCGAGGCGTTTAGCAGGCAGCAATAGGGTTGGGGGATGTTTGGAGAAAGGCGGTTTAGGGAGTTGAGGTGGAATTTCTAAGGGGATTTTTATATGTTTTTATGTGTGTTTTATATGCTGTAAGCCACTCTGAGCCTTAAAGGAAAGGCGGCGTATAAACCTGAATAAATAAATAATAATAATAATAATGATTGTAATTAATAATAATGATAATATTCCTGTCTTCTCCAAAGCCTCTACCCATTCCAATTCTCCTCTGTAGCCCAGTCAGAGGTCTGCATATTCCCAGAGCCCTCATTTCCTGGAGGGCACTGTGGATCTATTTCTCTCTAAACCTTCCTGACATTGACACTAATGGAAACCACTGCTAGTGCTGTGCTGCCTTAGCCCCCGTATAGAAATGAAATGCGGCCACTTACCATTCCATGCCAGTATAGAAGCACCTGCATACAGCTCTTTTCTCCCAGTGCTCTGTGTACCGGCCAGCTACATCTATTTCTGGCTCCGGTTAAATGCTGATAAAGGAGTGGAAGGCTGGAAATAGTACCGCTTATCTTCAAGGAAGTGAGCTTTGCTTGCCTAATGATACGCAAGGAATCTCAGCTGCTCGGCAGCCACCGAGAGAACGATAGTCGTATTAAGAGGGACGAAAGGTCTTTAACAGCATCCCTTCAGTATCACTATTTTAAATCGACACTCTTACATTCTCCCTGTTAGGGAATAATATCCTTCCCTATTTAAACCTCAGTGCGGGTTTAAATCAGGGGTGGGGATTGGGAAGCACAGGCCTGGGGGCTAAATGTGGCCCAAAGTTTGCCCCCTTTCCAGTTCTTGGATCTGGTCCTTGGATCCATTTCCCACCCGCAAAGTACTGAAAGACTGAGCTCAGGACAAAGAAGCTGAGATAAGAGTGTGCATACGAAGAGGGGAGACAGATCCATGTCACAGATCTATGATCTGGACCTTCCTCTTTCTGAGCTAAAGCACCTCACCCTCAACTTCTGTGCAGTGCTTGGAACTTGTACTCATTTTCAAAGTGGCCCCTAGAAGGGAAAAGATTCCCCACTCCTGGTTTAAATACTGTTTTTCTGAGTAGTCGTTAAAATACATTTAAGATGAATACTTTGACATGGTAGAACTTCTCCTGAAATTTTGTTTTTGTTTTTTTCTTCTCCCAATGATTGTTACTCATTTCACTTAAAATATATTTTAAGGGAGGAAGTGGAAGGAGGGAAAAACAATCCACACTTTATTTACTCAATGTTGGTTTCTAGATTAGGAGTTACCACTCAGGGAAAGGACCTTCAGGTCATTGTGGACAGTACATTGAAATCCTCGGCTCCGTGTGTGGCAGCTGTCAAAAAGCAAACAGAATGTTCGGGATTATTCGTAAAGGGATAGAGAATAAAACTGCAAATATCATAATGCCACTCTATAAATCTATGGTGCAACCACACCTTGACTATTGTGTGCAGTTCTGGTCCCTCTATCTCAAAAAAGATATAGTAGAAATAGAAAAGCTAGAGAGAAGGGCAACAAAAATGATAAGGGATATGGAATGGCTCCCCTATAAAGAGAGTCTGGATAGGTTGGGGCTCTTCAGCTTGGAGAAGAGATGACAGAGGGGATATGATCAAAATTTATAAAATCACTAGGGATGGGAATTAGTATTGAATTTCAGAATCCGTTCAGAATTGAACCGACCTGACTTTGATTCGGATTTTAGATTGTATTGTTCGGAATCAGGTCTGATTCCAAGCAACTTTGCCTCCTCCAGACCCCTGCTCGGCCTGGGTGCTAGGCAGGGTTCTGGGGGGTGGGGGCAGGGGGGCATAGCTGCGGGTAGAGGGGCCATGCAAGGATGGGGAGGGGGGTAGTTGCTTACTTACCTTTTTCCCTATGCCCCGTCCAAACCAGTGTTCGGTGGTGGCAGTGTTGGTGCCATTTTGGAAAATTGCTGCGCATTCACCCAGTGGCCGTGGCAGCCATTTTGCACATACACAACCAATTTATTTTTGTTTAGTTTCACTTTCCCGGAGCAGCGCTAAGAAGGCCGCACTCGACGCCACCACCAGTCACCATTTTGGTGCAGTGTTGGTGCCATTTTGGAAAATGGCAGTCAGTCTGTGCATGCCCGGCTGCCATTCGGGAATATAATCTCTTACTGTTGGGAGCTGGGAGTGAAAAACAGGGAATGGATCACCTGGGTACTTCTTCCAAGTGACAGATATTGGCCACTGTCGGAGACGGGTGCTGGACTCGATGGACCATTGGTCTGATCTGATACGACACTACTGATGTTCTACTGATGTTCTGAATTTTGCTACAACACCAGTAATAACTGTAGCTAGAACTTTGTAAATTAGTGGTGGGCTATTTATTGTCTGTCACCAAGTCTTAATCTAAATGGGCAGACATATCACATGTCAACTGATTCCTCAGGAGACTTCTCTATCCAAGCTCGTTAATGAGGAAGGGTACTGTTCTAGAGTTGCTTGGATTCTAGTGAGCTGTGTAGACCTACGTAATAATGTTAGTCATTGCAAGTGGCAAAATAAGATCCGTGGAGGTGGAGGCTCCTCTCCTTTATAAAAAGCAACTTCGCTTTGAATAACCATGAAATACTCACAGATGTGATTGAACTGGAAGATCCCAGATGACAAATACTACTGACTAATTATAAGATCAAATTATCATACAGGAAACATTCCCCCACCCTAAAATATCGTATCAGTGAAGCGTAATTACTACCTTTCATTTTTAAGAATAGAACACAAATAAGCACATTGTCATACTCATAACTGCGGAGTACACAACTAATTCCGTAACTAATTCCATACAAGTTAGACGTCTTTCTTTATTGAAAAGAGCAAACAGTATGTACTTGTAATGTACACGTACCACAAAGGAATCTATAAGAGGATACTTCCGTTTCAGTTGAGTGATCACTTTTGGAAGCCTACATCATCTGCAGTTCAAAGCATTTTTTTTTTTCCTCTCTTGAAAAAAGCTCTAATTATAAGGTCTTGGGCTACTTTGTAGTCTTTTGTCTCTTGAACCGGATATTCTACACTTCAAGGTGGAAAAAGTTGGGGTCACGTAAGCAGCTGCTCCAGCAATAATCTGGAATGTGTTTAAACAGTTAGTACTTTGACCTTTGATCTGTCCCTCAAACTCCATCAGATAACTCAAGTGGGGAAAACAACACTGCAAGCCAGTGCTCCTGAGAGCTTGAGCTATTAATGGTTTGGGGGCTGGGGAGGAGGTTTCAGATAAAGGATTTGGAATGCTGTGGAGAGATTCTCATGACAGGCACCCATGTATCCATCCAACAAGCCTCTACAATTCTACAGATAACCTGGGCTACCCTTTCAGGGTTCTGGGAAATCCCACAGGCTGTTCTTGTTACATGGCTAGGGCTGAGACGAAACAGCACTTCCATTTTCATGGAACATTTCCATGAAAACGGAACAGCGGTTGAAATTTCAGTCAGAATTCCCATTAGTCAAAATTTTTAATTAGAATTCCAACCAAAGGATTTGTGCATGCACAAAATGGCAGTGGCTATTCCTAGTGCATGGTATGGGTGGGGCTATCGGTATCAGATTAGTCCAATAATACCGATAATGGGGGGGATTGGATTAATCAGATAATACTGATAATTGTCGGTAACGGCAATATCGGATTTCTAACATTGCTGGTTTTATTGGATTTTTAACATTGATGTTATTTA
>QEPC01003796.1:5103687-5123334 GCA_003113815.1 Sphenodon punctatus | reverse complement strand
GGCCCGGGATCCCGCCGGGGATCCCGGGCCGTGGCACGCGGCCAGACGTTACTTTTTGTTGGCCACGGCCCGCGGTCCATTTGACCACGCTTCCCGGGACCTTCCCCCGGCTAGCCCGGGAAGCGTGGTTCAAATTGACCCCATGTGGCAATTGAGCGTGGCCAACATCTGGCGCACGCCGTGCAGACGTTCAGGGGCCTTTGGCCCCGCGGGGGGGTTGAGCGTGGTTCACTGTGGTTCAGCGTGATCTCGTCACGTCTGAAATCACCCCTTGTTTGTGCTTATAGGAAATACCTCTATAATCCTAGAGGGTCAAGATAGAAAATAGATGCTGAAATCAGAACGTCATGACACTCCAAAAGAGATGAAGCCATGTCATAAATGGGACAGGAGAGCTTCTTTGCCCTGCCTTCTTCTGATGTGGCTCCTCCTGCTACTCAAGAGTCTAGGAATAGCTTCACCGAAAGGTGACAACACTACTGGGCCTCCCTTCCCAATGAGCCTAAACATTTATTGGTTAATATAATTCCACACACCGGTTGCAGACCACATGCATTCTACAGTCTGGAAACCACTGGTCTAAGGGGAGTTAATGATTCTGCTCCAGAATCTTGACAGGATTTAGGGCAGATACTTCTTCATGGGCCGTACCAGTGTGTATAATCCATTTTAAATTTTTTTCCCATTTTTGTTTCCGTCGTGTGAGATAGGGTACTGGACTAAAAGGACCATTGGGCTCATCCAAATGGTGATTCCTATATGTTCAACTGCTTGCAGAATTCATTCCTTTCCACACTGAGTGTGGACGCAGGATCGAATCTTATCAGCAGGCCCCATGACAGCTTGTGTGTTTTGCAAAAAGAGATGGGACAGGGAGGGGTAGCAGAACAGGGAGTGCCTCTTTCCTAGGCATGATTTACGTCTCACTTGTTGGAAGGAAATTTGGAAACGATCAGGGGAGGCTAGGAAACCGAGATGGAAGAAGATCTTACTTGTGGAGGTATATGTGAAAACAAGTGCCTTGCATTTTTCAGCATTAGAATACAGCTTTAACAATCCTTCTCTACAATTCTCTTAATATTTATTTATTTATTTGTATTTATTGGCCGCCCCCTCATGCCTACGGCATCCCGGGGCAGCTCACAACAGATAAAACAATACTAAAATACATAAAATGTCAGCAATATAAACAATTAAAAATATCCACCCCCATCCCAAAATTCCCCCCCTCCCCTCCCATCCCCTCCCCTCCCCTCCGAAGGCCTGGGCGAACAGCCAGGTCTTACAGGCTCGGCGAAAAGTCATCAGACCCGGGGCCAGGTGAGCTTCCTCCAGGAGGGAGTTCCAAAGCTGCGGCCCGGCCACCGAGAACGTCCTCTCCATCGTGACCCCCCGTTTAACACGGGGGAACCTCCAGGAAGGCACCCCCGGCAGACCGCAGGGGCCGCCCTGGGGCACAGAAGGCGAGGCAGTCCCCAAGGTATGAGGGGCCCAGACCGTATAGGGCTTTATAGACTAACACCAGCACCTTGAATCTGGCTCGGTACGCTATAGGCAACCAGTGCAGAGCGTGGAACACAGGTGTAATATGCTCCCGTCGCCTCATCCCTGTAAGGAGATGGGCCGCCGCATTCTGCACCACCTGCAGCCTCTGAACCAGACCCAAGGGAAGCCCCACGTAGAGCGCGTTGCAGTAGTCTAGCCTCGAGGTGATGAAGGCATGAATAAGAGTGGCCAGGTCGGGCACGGAAATGTATGGGTGCAGCCTCCGCACCAGATACAGCTGGTGAAAGGCGGCTTTAGCCACCGCCTCCACCTGCCGATCCAGACAGAGGCCCGGATCTAAAACCACCCCCAGACTCCGAACCTGCTGGGCTATGGGAGGGCAGACCCCCACCCCCCGAGGGGTCGGCACCTCCCTCGCCCTACCCACCACCATCACCTCCGTCTTATCAGGATTGAGCCTCAGTCTGCTCTGCCTCATCCAATCCTCCACATCCTCCAAACATTGGGAAAGCAACGAGACAGCGGGACCTGGGTCGGTCAAAAACGAGAGGCACAGCTGAGTATCATCATCAGCATATTGGTGACATCGCACCCCGAACCCTCTCACAATCTCCCCCAGGGGCTGCATAGGCACATTAAACAAAAGTCATCGTCAGTAATAAAATTTTGGCAGCATGGCGATTTAATGCCACCGTGAAATGTAATTTGTTTGCACATGAAATCGTAGTGCTGTTTTTGTAAAGAAATATGAAACTCAGGGAAGAGTCACCAGCACCCCACAGTCCTCCTCAGCTCAAAATCTAGCTTTTATTTCATTCTCTTTATCGTCACTGCTACACCCATTTTAAGGGCAAAGGTCCATTGTGTAGGGCACTGGACATGCTACTTGTTTTGCTCCGGGGGCAGCCACACCAGCCCACTTCACCCCATGGCCGGCTAGTCCATCTGAAGACTGCCCACCAGATGTGGTTGCTCCGAGGCAGCTCCACTTGTGGTGCTCCAGAACATCTCGGAGAACTGTCAGTGGAGTGGGACAGCCAAACCCGGGGCACTAGCCTGGAATGGAGCTGCTGTTGGTCTCCTTGGCAGACCCAAGCTGCATCTCCATTCCTGGCTGGCTGTTGCCCCGGCAGTACTATAGAGTTGCAGGCGCCAGCCTAGAGTGTCGAGCAATCACCCACAACTCTATGGTGGGGAGGGGGGTAGATCACACGGGCAGATCAGGGCCAGGAAAACCTGCTGGGACCGTCTAAAGCAGACCCTGGTGAGGCTGGGAGTGGACGGATGTGGGGGTGCACCCAGCTCTGGGGCCGGGCTGCCCCTGCCCCGTATCTGTCTAAATACACCCAACGTGGTTACAGCCTAGGGCAAAGAAAGGATTGGAGAAATAAAGCTGGGGTTTTCAATGGCTACTCAAGGGCAAACTCTTAAGACAGAGCTTGTGGGAGAGGATTATGTGTTAGAAAACTTACCCAGGCTTTTTTGTTCAGACACTGTCTCAGTTGATGCTCATTTTGAGGTATTTGTATTTGTTTTACTTCATTGTTCTGTGAAACGGGGTGTGTCAGGGCTGCACAGGACCATTGGGCTGTTTATGTCAGGATTGGGTATCAAGATCAGGAGCAGGAATGCAGGCCAGAATCAGGACAGGACTCGAGAGGCGAGGGTACAAGCAGGGACCCACGTTCGCCGTGTTTTCCCCATTGCTGCCAATGGGGAAAACACAATAATATGAATGCAATAAAAACTCCCCTCCCCATAAAACTCCCTCCGTCCCCCTCAGCCCTACCCAAAAACCCAACCATCTCCTATCCCTGCCCGCCAAATGTTTTTTTCAAATAAAGAAGTTTTACACCGCCTCCCGAAAACACTTTGGCTCGGCCTCAAGCGAACCTCCTGGGGAAGGGAGTTCCACAAAACTGGGGCAGCAACCGAGAACGCCCCCCTGTGCAACCTCGTCCCATGGACAAGGGTAGCCGATGGAACTGGCAAGAGGGCATGCCCAGCTGACCATAGGGGCTGCAATGGGACATGGTAGGACAGGCGGGTCTTTCCGATATATGTGATCCAGACCATTCAGGGCTTCAAAGGTCAAAACCAGCACCTTGACTTGTGCCCAGAAAGCTATAGGCAGCCAGTGCAGACACCTGTGCAATGTGCTCCCAGCGACTCATCCCCAAAAGGAGACGAGCCGCCTTGTTCTGCACCAGCTGCAGCTTCTGAACAGTCATCAAGGGAAGCTCCACGTAGAGCGCAAGGTGGAAGATCAGGAGCAGGGCTGGGTTCAAGGCAGGAGCAGCGACAGGGCCCATATTGGGGTACCAGGAACCGTACTTGGGTCCAAATGACAGATTAGGTACTTGGCAGGAGGGCTAGATGCTGGTGGAACGAGGACAAGACCAGGAAGTTGTCCAATTCAGCTTCCTGGGGGCTGATGAGTGGCCCTTATAGCAGAGCAGGAAGCGGTGGGTGGTATTGGCCTGGCCAGTACAGAGGAGCCCTACAGGGATATTGCCCTGTTAGAGAGCTACTGCCCCAGAGCCCTGGGGATGCTGATTTGAGACCTGGGTCATGGCAGGGTACTGGATGTTACTCTCCGTGTATGTGCACGAGAGGGTGGAGCTTATTGTTAAGAGGGTGGAGCTCTTGTCCCTTTTTAGGTTCTTGAAATGTTGGGCGGTACACAGGTCTAATAGAGACCTCCCCTCTAGGCTAATGGAACAATTTATCTCTTCTTGCACTGTGAGAGACAGGGTATGTTGGCATGGGGAGCCAGGCCGTGCAGGATGTAGGGGCACTAGATAGGCACAGAGTTCGTAAACAAGCATGCTCTTAGAGATATCATCACCAAGAAATATTATCCCAGTTTAAAAAACTGAGAAAGAGAGAAGCAGACTCTGGGAACTGAACCCAGATTTATTCTGAGACTTAATCATAAGATCATTTCCTTTTGCTGTTGTAACAGGGCAGAGTCCCTGTGGGCTGCTGACCCTTTAAGGAGGTGCATCTTAAGACTGTAAAGCAAGTGCTAACTGGGAAAACCGCTGAAACCGGGCGTGGCAGAGCCAGCCCAGGGTTAAGAGCCAAGGAAAGGCTCATTTAGGCTGGCCGTAGGATTTGCGGGGCCCAGGATGAAGATAAAATGTGGGGTCCCTAGTTGCTCCTCCCCCTTGGGGGCAACCTCTGAGGTGCCCTGAAGGTGATCATGAGGGAGTGGTGCACTGAGAGGGAGTGGTGCCCCCACAACCTGTCTGGTGACAAGGGAGGCCACTCCGGGGCCCTCAGAAAGAGTGGGGCCCGGGGTGGCCGCCCCAGTTTACCCTGTGGTAAAGCATTTAGGGGAGGAAGCTTGGAGGAGACAGGAGCTGAGGTAAGACTCTGGGAATTTTTACACACACATTTCTCCTGCATGTTTGCTGTTACAACCTGAACTTTCTGTGTCTAAATGACTCACCCAGATCTTAAACATCTGGTTCTTTGAACTTCTGCATAGAACTTCTCCCAGAACTTTTGTGTGTAAAAAGTTCTGGTAAACTGCTTTGCTCCAGGCAGCTGTGGTCACTTGGTTTCCATGGCAGCCCTTCGCGTCTACAGCTGTGGCTACTTTAGGCTGCCTGCTGGGGTAGTGTGTGTGTGAAGAATGCATCCAGAACTTACTTGTGGACTTGTAAACCCAGAAGATTGAGAGACCAGCACTTTAAGGTGTGTGTAAAAAAAATGCCCTCTGTCTCCTGGCCAGATAGGCTGAGAGGGTGCTGCCTGAGACAAGAGGATTGCAAGAGGGTTTGCGTCTGGTTTGGAGGACTGTGGATTACAAAGAAAGCTATGGATTTATACAAAGACTGTATAAAGGTGGTGGGAGACTGGAATGTAAATAAAAAACACTCAGGAACTGAATTCCCTGTGGGCTGTTGGGGCAAGATCCTGCCAGGCGTTAGCCCCTTCCTGCTCCATCTGTTTTTCAGTATTATTTTCTCGGGGGCGTTGCAGCTGGAAAGGACGTTTAATCTGCTGATGTCGTTATTGCTTAGTCTACATATCTGCTGCGATTTGCTCTGCAGTTCTGAATAAAAGGATTGCATGGGATAACCTCAGTAATAAAGCCTAGGGTTGTCTCCTATTTCAGCGTGGAGGGCAGCTTCCCTTATCAAATAGCCGTTACTCAGCTAGAGTACGCAGTCGAAATGTTCTGTGGGAGGAATAACCACAAAAGCCTGATACTTTTCTTACTGGTCAGAGTGAATCAATCGTCAAGACGATTTATACTGAAGACACCTTGCAAAGGTGGGTTGAAGTTTCTTGGTGGAAGATCTTGCCTGGCTTGAAGACTAGAGGAAAGAATAATTTGCAGAAGTATCAGGGGCCAATTAAATATTGGGGATCCAGTTCTTTCTTCCTTTGTCTTCCTGGCCTGTCCCCATAAAATATGAACAATTGCCACTGAAGCTAATGAACTGAAGTGTGTTTTATGAGGAAAGTCGGAAGGAACTGCGTATGTTTAGCCTAGCGAAGTGTAGATTAATAGGAGACACGATTGAAGCCTTCAGATATGTAAAGGGCCACCTCTGAGGAGAGGAGAAGGAATGGTTCTGTGTTGCTACAGAGAGCAGGACTAGATATAATGCACTCAAATTACACGGATGTCTATTTTGGTTAGATATCGGGGAAAACGTCCTAGCAGTAAGAGCTGTGCAGCAGTGGAACAAGCTGCCTCAGGAGGCCATAGGTTCTCTGCTGCTGGGAGTTTCCACAAAGAGGCTGGATATTCATCTGTCAGGGATGTTGTAGCTGTAGTCATCCTGTTTCCCAGCAGAGGGGCGGACTTAGATGACCCTCAAGGGCCCTTCCAAGTTCCACATTCTGTGATCTATCAGCAAAATAATTGGAAGGACCAATGCACCCAGCAGCCCATAAACACTTCCATGGAGTTCTGCTGAAAGTAAGTTGACACCCAAACTACAGAACCATAGACCTCCATAATTTATCTGCATATTGCATACGTTGTGCAAAGCAGTTCATGAAATACTTGCATTGTTATTGCCAACCCGGTAATATGTTCTGCCGCGCAGAACCCTCTTATCCGGCCATTGATCCAGATCAAAGTGGCTTGTGGTATGTGGACAGTAGTTGATGTACAGTTGTGCGGAGAAGAGAGAATTGTTGAGGACATAGTTTTTAGAAAACCAACAACTTGTGGTGTATGGTCCACTCCATAGCATACAGTCATTGTCGTCCTATTGAGTGTCTGTGGGTGAAGGAGAAGAGGTGATCTGCTGTTCATCGGCTCCATTTTTCCTGGCTTTTGTGGTTTTGAGTCAAGTATGTATAGTTTATTGTATCCAGCAATTATGCTATAACAATGTAATAAATATATACAAATACCAAAGTCAACAAACATACGTAATTAATAGCCCATATAAATATGGGTGTAATGATAATAATCAAATGCAAGCATACTTACAACAAATCGAGGGAAACGTCACACATAAAATGGATAATAGTCCCCCTAAATACTAATTAAATCCAGAGTCAAGTATATTCTATGCCGGAGGTGGCTGTGGGAGGCACATGCGGCTCTTGAGCAGTTCAAATGCAGCTGAACTGTGGATCCTGGGTCCCAGGCAGCCTTAATGACCCTGTGTCTTAATTCAGTGCACACCGTCAGAATCTCAGCAACCAGGACTGAAGCAAGGACAGGTTATATATTCCTCTAAGCCGCTCTGAGCCTTCGAGGGAAGAGTGGGATAAAAACTGAATTAATAATAATAATAATAATAATAATAGCCAAGCCATAATAGGCAGGTTGTAGCTGCACTGGGGCCCCTGAGCCTGGAGGGGGCCACACTCCTTGTTACAGCCACATCTCTGCTGTTGGGAGGGAGGAGGGCACTTTCCATCCTCTGCACCAGGTCCCCAACCAATCACAAGGCAGGAGAGGTTTGTGTGCGTGACTTGTGGCCCTTGGCAGCCCTTGGGGTTAGGAACTTTGCCCACCCTGTTATGACTAGCAACCTCAGATGCCTAGGCTTACACTAAAGTGGTTTTAAAAATAAATATATGGTGGAGCAGCAAGAGTGTATCTACAACCGGGACAGGGGGTCTCTTCCCACTGAACAGAGGGTTGGGGAGGAGATATATATATATATCAGACAACCATTATTATTATTATTTTATTATTTATATATATATATATATATATATATATATATATATATATATATATATATATATATATAAGGTCCATCTCATTGTTCTGTAAAGTGCCAGGTACACAGCTGGCACTATACAAGTGTTTATAATAATAATAATAATAATTAATAAAATACTCTATTAAGGAGCACTGGCAGTGGCTCCTAAAAGTACATGGAGAATCAGTAAGGCTTCAAGCACTTTCTAAAGGTGAGGAGGGAGAAGCAGAGATGAACACCTAGTGGGAGGGATTTCCACGCTGAGAGACCTGCCACAGCAAAAGTCCGGTTACCCACTGACTTAAGATGCAATGGTGAGATCCCCAAACAGCATGTGGTTTCTGAGGGCAGATAACCACCGGGACGAGGCTCCCAAAAGCAGGTTTCAAATATAACAGCCAACATTATGGTTACAAAAGCAGCCACCCCAGAGTTATGGCTGTTTTTTAGAGCCTTAAATAAGCAGTGCACAGTGCACGTCTCTTCCTGGTTGTTTAATTCGATATATGACTCAATGGGCTTATGTGCTCAGTCCGCAGAAAATATATGAAAGTTTTACAGCCTAACTTGCAGAGCATTATAGAGATGCAAGCTTTGGGCTCTGGAGGTTGCTAGTTTAGTCTGCTGCTCTCAGGCTTTGGGGTCAGGAGCTGAGGGGAAAGGGAGGAAAGAGAAGGGCGAGTAAGGGTTGGAAGGGTTGCCCACTATGGGTGATTTCAGACATTACGAGATCACGCTCAACCACAGTGAACCACGGTCAATTCCACGGTGGGACCAAAGAGCCCTGCATGTCTGTTCGGGGGCCGCCAGATGTTCACCACAGTCAATACCCACATGGGGTCAAAATCAACCACGCTTCCGGAACTCCGGCCCAGACCATCTCCGAAAGCGTGGTCAAAGAAATTCCCAACGGGAAACAAAAAAAAGTAATGTCTGAACGGCAACCACTGTCCGGAACCAAAGACAATGGGTATTTTCAGGCATGACGGGGCCAATTGGCCCCGTCATGGAAACAAACCTTTGATTCCCCGTTGGGGCCACCGCGTCACGGGTGAACAGACGTGGTGGCAGCTCCCGGCGGGGAATTGGGGAGGGGGCGGGGCCGCACGGTGCAATGTGGGGCCGCACGGCCCTGCGCCCCCCCCCCCACTCCCCTGCTGTCCACTCTGGGGAGACGGGTGGGCGCCGTGGCCAATGCGGCCGCAGCGCCCGCCCGAATTGACCACGGCCCGGAATCCCTGCAGGGATTCCGGGCCGTGGCTGCCGTCCAGACGAGACGGCTTGGTTCATCGCAGCAGGGAATCACATTTGCCACGCGACCGGCCCTGGCTCCGCGGGTTCAGCCGATCGCGTGGTGAATGTGATTCCCCGCCGCCATTGACCGTGATGAACATCTGGGGGGGAACTTCCGTTCCCCCCATCAGACGTTACGAGATCACTTTCACCATGTGCAGATTCACTGTGGTTGACTGTGAGCTTGTAATGTCTGAAAATACCCAATGATTCCCAGCCGGGAACAAAGCACGCAGCGTCGCTGCCAGGCAACCGGCAACAACACAGGGTGATTTCAGACGAGTTGGGGTGGCATTCGCCCCGTCCCGGAATCACCCTTCCGATTCCCTGCCGGAATCAGCCTGTCACGTCCAACAGATGTGCCGGATGATCCCAGAGGGGAATCGGGGAGGGGGTGGGACCGCGCGGCGCAACGTGCGGCTGCACGGCCCCACCCCCGCATGCTCCCCCACCGCCCGCCCTCTGGGGAGATGGGCGGGTGCCACTGCCAATGCAGCCGCAGCGCCCGCCCGAATTGACCACGACCCGAAATCCCGCCGAGAATTCCGGGCCATGGTTGCCGTCCAGACGAGATGGGCCCCTTCATCACGGCGGGGAATCACATTCACCACACGATCGGCGCCGGTTCCGCCAATCGCGTGGTGAATGTGATTTCCTGCCGCGATTGACTGTGATTAACATCTGGAGGGGAACTTCCAGTTCCCCAACAGACATTACGAGGCCATTCCCCACCACAGGGTATTGACTGTGGTTGAGCGTGATCTTGTAACATCTGAAAATACCCACAGACCGGGGAGGGAGATTTAAAGGGCACACGACAGCAGCCGGGATGAGCCGCCCCAGCGCCTTCTGGGTGCTTTGACCACGGCCCAGCCTGGGAGCAGCGTAATGTCTGTTGTGCTGCCCTGGGCCATGGTCCGGTGGTCCGATTCCCTGCCATGGTCCCGGTCCCGTCATGTCTGTTTGGGGCTTTCCTTGACCACGGGGGGTGGTTAATCTGTTCACCCCCGCCAGGAATCCACTGTGGTGAATCGGGACCGTGTAATGTCTGAAATCTATGTCAACACTAAAGCCTCTCAGCCGTTCTCCAATATCCGGGAGACTACGTGCTCAGCACGGACACCAGACAAGCTGGACTAAGACAACGTACGGCTCATCATCGAGGTCATGGGCCTTCGAGGCTGGAAAGGGACCACCAACGAAGGGGAGCTGGAAGGGGGAACCAATGACCGGGGAGCAGGGAAGGGGGATCCAGGAACAAGGAGCTCAAGGGAGTCCCTAGGGATAGAAGGGTGGCAGGAGGAACCAGTGACAGGGGAGCTGGAGGGGGGAACCAATGGGAAGGGGGAGCCAGGAACAACGGAGCTTGAAGGGGTACCCAGGGATTGGAGAGCTGGAAAGGGAAACCAGTAACAAGGACTAGGAGGGATTACCTGTGATAGGGGAGCTGGAAAGGGAACCCAGCAATGAGGACTAGGAGGGGTTACCTGCGACAGAAAAGCTGGAAAGGGAACCCAGCAACAAGGACTAAGAAGGATAGTCTGCGATAAGGAAGCTGGAAAGGGAACCCAGCAACAAGGAGTCGGAGAGATTTCCAGCTTCTCCACCGCAGGCCAGGAAAAAAGGAGCTAGGAGGGGTAACCTGCTGTAGGGAACAGGACGGCCCCGGCCCCTGCTGCCTGCAGTGGGAACAGGGACCACAGCCACAGCAAGGAGGAGAGTTCACTCCTGCAAGAAGCAAGGGTTTCACAGGACACGGACACTCACACACAACACAATCACGAGGGAGGGGGCCTGGTTAATGCTACACCCAATCCTGGGAACACACAAACCCCGGGAAGAGCAGTTGCTCCACCAGCTTCCTGAGCGCCCCCACCCTCCCTGGGAGGCCCTAAATACTCTTTGGCGACCAATCAGGAAGCTAGGAGACAAGCCCTCGGAAATGTCAACCAGGTGTGGAGGGGTGGGGCGCACACCAGGCGGGAATGCAGGAGAAGACACAGTGGGGAGGATGAAAGCACAATTTATCAAGGCACCAGGTGGTGCAAGCTGCTCCGGTGATGTCCCCCACCCCCCAAGGCCAAGGGTTCAAGACCAGGCCGTGACAGCAGCAAGCTGGTAGGCATAAAAAATGCAGACCATAGTATTCTAAATAGAGCTGAAATGAGTATCTGCTAAAATGGGTATAGCTCTCAAAACAGGGATACCCATCCAATTTTCATTATTTGAATTGACTTTAAAATATTGGGTACCAATCGTTATCCAATTTTGACCAAGTTCAAGTACCCAATGTCCTGGAATATTGGCTTCCAGGGATAACTAGAAAATTGAGAAAAGGAAAAAAAAACAGCACCAGAAATTACCAATTTTTCTGGAAATCCAGGTACTCAGTCGGTAATCAGGTAACCCCGTCAAGTACTTGAAAATGTGGGTATTACATTCAGATGGCAAATGAGCTACCCGTTTCAGCTCTCATTCGTGTCATAATGTGTTACCTTCAAGTATATATGGCCAAAGTTAGCACGGTTGGAACTTCAAGAATGCTCTGGGGTTTGAATGCCTGATTTCTCCTTTTGATGTTAAAGGGCTGGCATGGTTGAATTCCCTTGCATCACATTGAGGCCTTATGCCTTCCCCAGTCTTTAATTTTAAAAAAACCTGACAGCCTCAAAACCCAAAGGAAAGCAACCCCTAATTTTTTTTTTATGCTACTGGAAAAAAGCAAAGCAAAAAAAAAGCACTGACAGCAAAACTACCCAGCATGATCTGCTGTTGGGGAACAAATGGATCTCCAGTCCTCTTACCTTTCTGAAATATTCATTGTTTCAAAAAGCTACACCAGCCAGCTGTGAAAGCCTCTGAAATGGGACATGCACTTACAAAGAAATTACTGCTGCCAGACTGGTCTAATATATTAAGTAGTAAAATCAGTTCTGTTTGTAAAGTGGTCTCTTCTCTCCCACACTGAGACTTTGCCGGTAAAGGTCAGCCTTAGCTGGGAGAAGATGAGTAGGAAGACGCTGGAATTGGTTATGCCATGCGTGCATCTCTTGTCTGTCTTGTTGGGGCAAGTTGCTGTACCTTTGAGAAGCTGACAATGGTGAACCCGCTTCTTAATCACTTCTGACTCACGAACAGGCTTAAAGGGACACTGCCAAGCTCAAAGACTTCTAAATTTGATGTGAATTCGTCTTCTCTCTCCGACCTTGCTTGTTCACTTGGAGCCCTTTACAGGTCTGATCTCACCACAGGGCAGCCTCGGGCCCTGTTCTGGGCCCTGCTATTTTCTGTACATCCGGGAGGGCTGGTTCGAAATAGCCATTCCATTTTCACAGAACAGTTCTGCAGAAATAGAACAGCCGGTGAAATTTCTATTGGAATTCCGATCAAATTCAGTATGGCGGCTGTCATTTTGTTTTATGGCCGCAGCCATACAAAAAAAAGAAGTTATTTTGTTGTTTTGATCATTCTGATCAGAATGGAATTTCGTCTGTCCCAGTTTCCAATCAGAATGATTGAACTTCCCGGTTCTGATGGAATTGGAACATATGAGGGATTTCCGCTTTACCCCTACTTACGATGATCTCTGTGGTGGAGCCATATTGGAAAGGGGCAGGGCAAAGAGGCCTTTCTGATATAACTCCACCCCTAATGGAGTCACATTTGAAAAGGGTGGGGCAATAGGACTGCCACACCTACTCCTTATGGAACATCATGACATCATGATGTTCCATACACAGAGCATCACAGGAAGGGGCTGAGAGAGACGCTATGGCCTGCTTCCTTTCTGACCTGGATATCTTCTGACGTTCCTGGAAGCCCTGATTTTTCTGGCTACAGGAGGTGCCCCTGCCTGACCTGGGGAAATTAGGGATTCCCCCAGAGCTTCTGGGCAAAACCTGGAAAGGTTTCATCCCTACTTAGAAACTATGGGGAGCTTTTTGACATCCCCCCTTTCCCCCCCCCCACTAACTTGTTATGAACATTATTTGGTCTCGTTAGGTGTTCCTAAGGCCCTCACCAGTATGGTATCATAAATGGATTTCATCCTTCCTCCACCTTTGTGAGGTGACGGAAACCGACTTGAGGGTGTGGGTTTGAGGTGCTCCCCCTTCCCCTCTCTGAGAGCTGAAAAGGGGAGCACATTTGCTCCTCACAGGTAATACCCTCAATTCCGGGTAGTCTGTTGGGGGCCCAATTGGCACCCGCGTACTAAGCTGGGCACCCAGATACTGGAAATATCAAGGATTACCGTTATCAAGTTACCGATTTTCTGATTTTCCGATGGATTTCGGTAATGCAAACCTAGTAAATCGGTATGAGAGGTCAGTAAATTGGTAAATTGCCCATACACTCGGGGGGAATCCCTCATTTCCCCAGGCCAACTAGTGGCACCTCCAGTTACCTGGAAAAGTTGGGGCTTCTGGGAGCTTCGGTAGCCCATTTGGGCACTACTTGGGTACCGATCAGCAACTGATGTTACCTGGTTGAAATGGGTACCGTAATTCTGACGGGTATACCTGTTTTTCTGGGTACTCATTAGGGGTGGGACTATCGGTATCGGATTAATCCGATAATACTGATAATGGCCGGTATCGGATTAATCCGATAATACAGATACTTTACTGGTATCGGAACACCGGATTTGTAACATTGCCGGCTTTACCGGACTTTTTACATCGCTGCCATTTAACAACAGCTGCGATGTAAAAAAACCTGGTAAAATCAGCAATGTTAAAAATCCGGTGATCTAGTACCGGTAAATTTGGTTTAAAATCCGGTGTTCTAGTACCGGTAAATCTGGTATTGAGAGATCTGATACTGGTAAATCCAGTACCCAGTATTTCCCCTGGAGTTCCCCCCCACCCCCCACCCCCACACACATTGGGTACAGATTAGTACCTGATGTTACCAGGGCAAAACAGATACTGTAATTCTGATGGGTATTTTTGGTTTTGAGGGTACTCATTTCAGTTTCCCCTCCCTCCCATTGCAATATTCAGTAGATTCTTCAGACCCACCCATTCCCCCGCCGTGTCCTACCTATGCCATCATTCAAGATCAACCTTCCTGGGCAGAATGGCTGTTTTTATCTTTTAGGTTTTTAAATTTCTTTTAAACAATATGGCGTTATCAGGAGAGGAAGAGACCTTCATGCTTCATAATGCTCTTTCTGATGACAGCTTCCTCCTGTCGCAGCAACGGTGACCTCTAAATTGAAGGGCATTGGTAGTCACTTTTTTGAGCTATTTTTCAGACCCTGTGTTTTCCTGCTTTCTGCTAACCTTGGGGCCGGCATCACGGATCAAGTGCAGGAGTGAACGGAATATAAAGCATCCACTTCACTGTAAAGATGGAAATTACTGACGTTCGGGAAGTCAGTTTGACACTAAACCTACCTGATGAGGGCAGCCCCCCTGCCTTTTCCTTCAGTAATTGCATGGGACAACTGTGCACCTACGTTTACAGCAAAGCCCAGAAGAGGCATGTTACCATAGAGCAGGGATGGGGAACCTTTTCAGGGGCCACTTTGAAAACCGTTGCAAGCTCTTGGGACCGTGCAGAAATTGAGGGTGGAGCTGCTTAAGGGGTGCGCTGAGAAAGAGGAGGGTCCAGATCATGGATCTGTCCCCTCTCCTTGTGCGCAGGCCCTCATCTCTGCTCTCTTCCCAATCTCAGTCTTTCAGTGTTTGGCGTTACGAACTGGATCCACAGGAACTGGAAATGGGCCAAATAAAACCTAGCCATTTGGCCCCTGGGCCTGAGGTTCTCCACTCCTGCCGTACGACGATTCCAAGACATTGTACAATACCCAGACGCAGACCAAGAACCAAAGGAGCAGAGTTTCTATTTACAGGAATCATAGAATTTTAGGCTTGGAAGGGACTTCAGGGGTCATCTAGTCGAAGTTACCCCCTGCTCCATGGCTGAACTTCCTTTGCTGCTAGCATTTTCCACTACATCTTAAACGGGGATGGGGAACCTCAGGCCTGGGGTCCAGGCGTGGCCTACAGTTAGTTTTATGTGGTCCCTTCCAGTTCCTGGATTTGGCCCCTGGATCCATTTCCTACTGTCAAGCACTGATAAACTCAGCTCAGGGTAAGGGAGCAGCTGTGAGGACATCCCTGCATTCCACCCGTCCCAGGACAGGTTTCTAGAACGGACAGCACCTTGCAGTTGGGTGGTTGCTCAATCGGGAGTCAGACTGCATTATCCAAGTGGTTAATGACACTCCCCATGTTCTTGATCGGCCCCTGCGGTCGGGTGTGTGTGTGTGTGTGGGGCTTCATAGAGGTCCCTCGGACAAGGTGGGTGGCCACCAATCATGGGGCTTTTTTGGTGGTCACCTGGGGGCTGTGGAACTCCCTGCCCGAGGCAGTCTGATTGACCCAGAGCCTCGTCTCCTTCCACTGTGGCTGTAAGACCTGGCTGTTCCATCAGGCGTTTGGCGAGGGAGAGGGGTAGAGAGGGGTGCGGTTTTATTTTCCCAGTTGCAGGATTTTGTTACTATTAATTGTGTATATATTTTATATAGATATTTTTATTGATTTTATGCAATTGTATTTTATATATGTTATTCACCGCCCACGGCTGCCAGAGGCAGGTTGGGCGGGATAAAAATAGAATAATAAATAAATAAATAAATAATGTTTAAACAGGAGGTACTCCTCTTTTAACCATGCTGTTGAAACAGTAGCAACGCACCTTGCATTCCACCTTGTGACTCTGCAGGCGCCTCGAGGCCGTTGCTGCCCCACACCGTAATCATTGTAATTCGTATAGCGCCAGGCATGCACCTAGGCTGCTGAACAGCCGTAATGACAGACACGGGTCCCTGCCTCAAGGGGCCTACAATCTAGAACAGACATGGGGGGATGGGGATACATGCATGAAACTGAGAAGTTGCAGGCGCATGTACTTAGCTTAGTTAGAATGGAGGAGCGGGAGGATCTTGAAGGATGGGTCAGGATGAGGAGAAACTTTAAGGAGCAATCTATGGGGAGTTAGGGAAAGCCCAACGGACATTCATTCATTCACATTTATAGGCCACACTGTCCAACGAGGCTCAGAGCTGCAGAAGAGAGAGGTTTTTTTGAAGGTCATGAGGGAGCTGAGCGTCTGTATTCAGGGAGGAACTTCCAAGCATAGGGGGCAGCATGGGGGCAGCAAGAGAACGGTCCTGTGTTTTACTTCATTGCCCCTGGATCTCAGCAGCTGAATTGCACCTGCTCCTCAATCACAGCAGTTGAGCTAGGGTCACCGAGCACTGGCACAGTCAGCAAAGGCTCCGTGGAGGAGATGCATCAGAAGCCATATGTGTGCATGCCTGCTGTGTGCCTCTGCCAACTGGCATGTGGCTCTAGGGGTAGGGAATTTTGCCCGCCTCTGGCGTAGATCCATGATCTGGATGGACCCTCCCCTTCCTTCCGACCCAACCTGTACATGCACCTGCAAGCACCCCAGCGCCCAACTCCGATCCAGCCCACACAGCTTGTACTGATTTCAAAGTGGCCAGTAGGAGGGCAAAGGTGCCGAAGTCTCGCTGGGATTACGGCTGAGAGTGCTAAATTCATTGTGTTCATGGCCTAATCCAGTTCCCCTTTAAATGTGGATGCGAGGGTGTTAACCCTGTTTAAGCCCCTGATGCTGTGTGTTCACCCAGACATTACCATGGGGGTGTGCTGTGGCTCAGGTGGTAGAGCACATACTTTGCATGTATAAAGTCCCAAGTTCAGTCCTCAGCATCTTCAACTCAGAATCTCTGGTAGCACATGTGGGTGAGGCCTGTGCTGTGGATGATGGAGGGTCTCATGTAGCACGCCTGGGTGAGGCCTCTGCCGGGGATCCTGGAGGGTCTCAGGTAGCACACCTGGGTGAGGCCTCTGTCGGGGATCGTGGAGGGCCTCAGGTAGGACGCCTGGATGAGGCCTCTGCCAGGGATCCTGGAGGGTCTCAGGTAGGACACCTGGGTGAGACCTCTGTCGGGGATCCTGGAGGGTCTCAGGTAGCACGCCTGGGTGAGGCCTCTGCTGGGGATCCTGGAGGGTCTCGGGTAGCACGCCTGGGTGAGGCCTTTGCCAGAGACCCTGGAGAGCCAGATTTGAAATCCTGCTGCCGTGTCAGGTTGTGACAATACTGGGCTAAGTTGGGCCATTAGTCTGACTTGGTTAGGCAACTCCTTATACCATTCTGCTGTACCTTCTTCCTTAGCCCCTGATGCCGTATGTTCAGCCAGTCATTATCCTCCTGCTCTACCTTCTTCTCGGCCCTCTGGTGTTTCCCTAATTGATTTCAGTGTGTTTCCTTCCCCCCTGCCCCCTCAGTGTGTGGCTGCGATCTAGCCCAGGGAGGCTTCTTCATCAAGAATGGAGAATACCTCTGTACTCTGGATTACCAGCGGATGTACGGGACCCGTTGCAACGGCTGCGGGGAGTTCGTGGAGGGAGAAGTAGTCACCGCCCTGGGGAAAACCTACCATCCCAGCTGCTTCGCCTGCACTGTCTGCAAGTAAGTCGGGCCTTCGAGCACCGGGGGTATTAACTGTGGACGAAGAACTCAGGGCTAGTGGCTTCCCCGCCCCCAGCACCGAGGTTTAAAGAGTTGGTTTCCGTGAGAAGGCGTTTGGGAATGTTTTAGCTGTGGCCTGACCTTTAGGGACTTGGAAAATCCATGTTATTTAATCTAGGAAACATCCACCAGCCAAGCTCTGCTCGTAGGTGTAACGGCCCGTACACTATTCAAAAAGACTCCTCTCCAACAGGAAGGAATTGAATAGCAGGCTTTGCACAAGGAGGCACAGGACTGGTTACGTGGGGGGTTGTAGTTTGGTTTCACATTCGGCTTACCCCAGAGCCAGAAACTTCTACGGACTGCATTTTAAAATAGTGTTTTGAGCAGGGTTAACTGCCAGTTGGGCCAATTCTAAGAGACCCTTTCCCGTCTGGCATCCTAGGACTCCTAAGCAGCTATAAGGAGAGACCACCCTGGTGCAGTGTCCAGTTTTCTTTCAGTGTCTCAGCCGAGTCTTCCAAACAGCGATGCTCTCCTGCAGTGGGGGGGTCGAAGAGTGGTATTGTCTAAAGCACGTGGGGAATCTTTTTCTTTCCAAGGGTCACTCTTGTGTTTAGTGAAAGCCTGTGGGCTGGAGGCGGGCCAAGGGACAGGGTCGGCCTTACCGCAGGGTGACCTGGCGCGATCCACTATTTTCTCTGTGTCTCGGGGCCCTGCAGTGGCTCTCATTTTCGTAAGGTCACTCCCTCCCAATGGGGCCCCCAACATAACCATCTCTGGGGCCCTGCAGGATCGTGGGGGAGGGGCCACGAGGGACCCCACATTTATCTTCATCCAAGGCCCTGGAAAGTCTAAGACAGGCCCTGCAAGGGGACATGCTCGCGGCAGGAAAAAGAGGCGGGAGGCCGAAGGAACCCACTGGGGGTGAGAATGGGAGCAGAAGGACTGAAGGAGCATGTGCAAGGGGGGAAAAGCAGAGATGAGGGTGAGTGCTGAGGGGGAAGGCTCTGAGATGGGTGCTCAGAGATAGGGTCTGGGTCAGCAGGCCAGATCCACAAGCTGGTAAGTGGGCGTATAGCAAAAGACTCTGGGTTGTGCCTGGGGCTGGGCCTACCTCTGCTTTGAAGCTACATCTTGCAAGTTAGAACTGGTCCCAGATCTTTCCCCTAGTGAGAATATTAAAGCAAAAACCATGATTTTTTTCCCATCCATCCGGGTCGACCTGAATTAAAACGTTGTTTAAAGTGCACCATGGGAGAGAGGGGGGATAGTCACTCTGCATCCACGCAGGAGGCTGGACTAGATGATCCTCGGGTCTCTTCCAACTCTACAAAGCTACATCATTCCAGTCCCGTTCTCTCCAGGGCCTGGCCGTTCAGCAGGCTACGTCTCCTATGATGCCCCCCCTTTGACTGAGCGGTCATGAGGCAAAAGTGAGGTTTTTATTTCAGGTAAACCAGAATCAGATGCTTGAGAAGTTTTCCTCCTTATTGGATGTGCCCATGGGAAATGCATATGTACGTGCAGTTGTCAGCCTGGAACCCTCTTAATAGCCGATCTATCAGTGAGGGTGCAACTCACTCGGGATGGGACCATGTGCTGAGTTGGGGAGTTGAACCTCTGTGTCCAGTTATCGTTACTGGCCATTTCTGATCGAGGTGGCTACACAGCACAAGAGGCCGTCTCTGCTCTCATGGTTTCCCCCACTTTTCCTAAAGCCAGTTACAGATTATCCTTGTTACTGTTGTCCTTTCCTACTAAAAAGCTAACGCTGTCAACTTCTTGTGGACAAATTTCTTGTCTTCACCTTCCGGGCTCTCCATGGTCTTGCTCTTTCCTGACTTTCTATCATCATTTCCCATTGTCTGCTCACCTGGGAACTTCACGCCTTCTCTTCCACCCCCGCCTGTGCCCCGAAGACTCCTCCTCCCTAAACTGTCCTTGCCCCATCTACTATGCACCCATTTAAGCCTGGAATTCACTCCCCTTGCAAATATGCTCTGCTCCCTTCCTCCCAACCTTCAAATCCCTCCTGAAAACTTACCTCTTCCATCAGGCTTTCCCTGACTCCTCATAGATTGCTAATTTATGTTTCTCCTTGTACTGTTTATCTAGAGCTGCAACTAGGCACCCAAAGATTCGGGCACCC
>QEPC01003796.1:5086002-5102786 GCA_003113815.1 Sphenodon punctatus | reverse complement strand
GGGGGGGGGGGGGGGGGGGGGAGAGTCATCGCTCAAGTGGTAAGAGCACATGCTTTGCATGTATAAGGTCCCAGGTTCAATCCCCGGTATCGCCACCTCAGGATCCCTGGTAGCACCCCTGGGAGAGGTCTCCGCTGAGGGCCTGGAGGGGCCCCAGGTAGCATGCCGGCTTGGCCTCCGCCAGAGACCCTGGAAGAGCCGGATTTGGACCCGAATTTGAAACCCCTGCTGTCATGTCAGGTTGTGACAATACTGGGCTAAGATGGACCATTGGTCTGACTCAGTTAGGAAGTTTAGTTTAAAAAAAAAAGAAAAAAAAAAAGGTGCCATTCTGTGACATGGCAAGGCCATCACAGCAGTAGGTGTTGAGTCTAAATGAACTCTGCTGTCTGTTCCTTTGCAGTTAGAGTGTGTCTGGTATCTTCTTTGGAAGCCAAAATATCAGTCAGATTAGCATCAACTGTTGTCACAAAAGAGGCGCAGTGAGCTCTTGGATTTCATCCAGCTGCCTGCCTTTCGCCAAGGCTGCATTTCAGACATTTTTTGGGGCCCCAGTTCCTGTAAGATATTGATTTGCACCAAAGGAAGGCGGCAGGCTCAAGGAGACGGAAAGAAAGCGAAATCGCTGGGATAACCTTGAATAAAGCTCCATTTTATTTTAATTTTTGCTATTTCTTTTTTTCACTCTGTAGACGCCCGTTCCCACCAGGAGACCGGGTCACCTTTAATGGAAGGGATTGCCTGTGTCAAACGTGTGCCCAGCCAATGTCATCCAGTCCAAAAGAAGTCTCCAGTTCCAGCAGTAAGTACACCGTGATCTTTACTAAACTTCCCAAGAGCCTCACATGCTTTCTGAGTTCTTTAATTGTTTGAAACTGGTTTGGGAGGTGCTTGTTTGTTGTTAGGATTGTGGTTATGTTCTGATTTTGGGGAAGTCACTTTGTAGTAGCAAAAGGCCTTTGTTACTCTGGATGAGAAAGATATGTGACGGCCCCATAATCTAACTGTATCAACATAGGTAGTTTTGAAGGAAACAACCATTTCCTTTCCATCTGTCAATAAATATCCTTTGGATGCTGAGTTAATGTCTTTCAGAGATTGTAAACTAGTGTCTGTAGATTGTGGCTCTTAATCTTTAATTTAACTGTGCAATGGTTCACCTTAAAAAGAAGGTGGTGCCAAGGGAAATTAATTCTTCTAGTCTGTAGCATTTGATGTAATTACATTGTTCTTTGAATCACTGCAAGAATTAAGTGATGTCAATGTCTCTGGAGATTTTGGTCATGTGAAAACTGGGGTAGAAGGACACAGAAGATAGCTCAAAGGGAAATTAATAGGGTTTGTTCTGTATCGGATGTTTTTAACAACAAAGAGCACATTCCCACATCCAGGAGATCAGCACGTTTTTCTTTTCCCTGTATATTATCACAACGTGAGAAAGGTGCCATGCGTTTATTTAACAGTGCTTACATTTGTGTTTAAAGCACATTGGGGAGCAGCCAAAACCTACCTTTACAACAGCGCTTTTATAAAGACCTAAATAAACCCTGTTGTCAGAATGTCGGTGCTCATTTCACATTACAGACAAGTGTGGTGAAACGCCAGTAGAGGGCGCTATACAGCTGAGCCACCCACCTCACTGTGTTTCTTTAAATCTCTGTCTAGGGGTTCCCACTGTTGGCAACCCCCCCAAAACTCTTGATATTCCTCTGCCACCACCCGAGTTTTTCCAGCGGGCATTCACACCACTCAGGAAATGTGAACCCCCAAAAGGTATAGGCCTTACAGCTTCCCAAGAGCACTCCCATTTCCTGGCACTCTGTTCCTGGGATTTCCTCCTCTGTGTTGGAGGCAGATCTCCAGAGCTACCCACCGGAGGCTTCCCTTGGTTCCAAAGCTATTGACTTCTAGCCAGATAGGTAGATTTCCCCCTCTTTAGTAGCTTGGCCTAAGGAGATGTATAATGGCCAATAACGCGCACGCACGCACCCACGCACCCACCCACCCACTTGGGTAAAAAGAAAACATAGACTTTACTAGTACATATAAAAAGGAATAAAAGTAAAGTTTACACCGAGAACCAGAGGTGATAATCTTTGAGCAATGAGAGTTAGTCCTGTGGACATAGTAGTCCATTTGGAAAGCATTTTCCTACAACTGTAGCTGAGGTAGCAAGCAAGGTACTCACACTGGTTCTGATCAGGTCTCCATAGGTGATGGTTTTCCTATGGGCTCCAAGTTCTTCTGGCAAAGTTCTGGCCAGAGTTATGGTTAGGCCCTGCAGTCCATGTGTGCCTCCAGGCAGGGAGGTCACCAGCCTAGCAGCGTCTGCTAGAGATCTCAGTGAGTGAGTCCAGAGAGAGAGAGAGTAAAATGGAGAGGGTCTGGGCTCCCCTTCTCTGTGATTTGTCCAGGTAAACCACCTGGCCTAGGTGAAAGTTCCAGCTGACCAGTCCAAGCCAATCAGGGTCCTGTTTCCTGCTGGCTGAAGAAGATCCTAGAGGAATTCCTGGAATGTGCGGTCCTTAACATCCTGGACATGTGCCCCTTTAGAGGCCTAGCAGAGATTACATCCTGCCTCACAGTTTCAGGCAGGCGTCCATGCCAGTGCCTGTGGCATTGCCACAACAAGCGCATATTTTTGGTTTGGTGAACGCAAGTCCCTATTCCAAGCTCTTCTTGCGGGTATATCGGAAATGTGTGAATGTGAAAGGCGCATTCTTCAAAATGGCTTAAATGCACAAAAAAAAGGATGGTATGACTAGCGCATGGGTAAATTTAAGCGCATTTTAAAATTAGCTGCATTTAGAAATACCAGCATGTTATATTGTATGCGTGAATGAGCTCAAAGATGAAGACCACCCATTAACAACGTGTTGCAACTTAACATTGATTTCTACCCATGAGAGTCCTAGAAGTTAGAAATGAGGAAAAAGTCCCTTCTCTTGACCATGCAAGACATGATCGTGTACTACGGTGGACAGGTTTTGGAGGTTCTAAATGACAGGGTGTTCTCCACTTAACTAGGGGAGCCATCACTTTCCCACCTGTGTTGGGGCTACTCCAGGAAATAATTCTGTGTATTTTAGGGGAAGAGCGGTAACTATTTGGAAATCCTAGAATGAAACGTGCTAGGTGACTGCATAGCGGTCTGGCACCCTTCTTCAATAACTTGTGTCTCAGAATGGTTACATGACTTGTCCAAGACATCGGGAGTCAAGTCATCAGGGTGGTTGGTACGGTATGTCCATTTTCTCATATAGCAAGACCCAACTTTGCTCCTAATGTCATCAACTGGATGATGCAGAGGAGAGCAACAAAGATGATAAATGGTTTGGAGAGGTTGAAGGATTTGGGCATGTTCAGCTTAGACAAAAGAAGATTAAGAACAGTTTGCTTGTTTATTTGTTTACATTTTCACCCCACCCTTCCCATTAAGACTCATGGCGGCTTACAACATATAAAACATCTTTAAAGAACCCTAAAAACCACACACTTACTGCCTGGATGCTCACCCACCCCAAAGCCCAATCCCTGCCTGCCAAATGTTTGGCCAAACGGAAAGGTCTTATGTTGCTTCCGGAAGATGATAAGCCTCGGGCATAGATGACTCTCCAAGGGGAGGGGGTTCCATAATTGTGGGGCAGCCAGCAAGAATGCTTCTCTGTGTGTCCTTGTGGAAACATGATGGGCAGATAGTACCTGCAAGAGGGCACTCCTGGTTGAACTTATAGGCCATGATGGGATGTGAAAGATAAGGCGGTCTTTCAGATATTTGGGGCCCAAGCTGTTTAGAGCTTGATAGGCCAAAACCAACCTCTTGAATTGTGTTCAGTAGGGGTGGGACTATCGGTATTGGATTAATCTGATAATACTGATAATGGCCAATATTGGATTAATCCGATAATACTGATAATTGTCAGTATTGGCAATATTGGATTTTTAACATTGCCGGTTTTCTGGGATTTTTAATATTGCCCATTGAAGTCAATGGCCACAGTGTTAAAGATCAGAGAAAATCAGCAATGTTAAAAATTGAATATATTCCGATATCGATAAATCCGATATCGGGAGATCTGATACTGATAATAAATCTGATACCTGATAATCCCCCTGGAGTCCCACCCCTAGTGCTCAGAAAGCTATTGGTAACCAATATGACATAGCAGTCTAAAAATATTTGAAAGGCTGCCATAGAGAAGGTGTAGAACAACTGTTCTCCCTTGCTATGGAGGGACAATGGCTGTTTTTAACCACATTTGTATTAGTGGCTGAATGCTGGAGCTAATCCTGCCAGAACTTACCCAGCACTCTACACTGCAAAATTCTGTAAGGGGGAAGAGCCCTTCCAAGAAAGGGACTGATATGAAAAGTTCTCTTCATATCAATTTTTCCTACAGTAGAATCGCTCCCGGTTCAGCTGTGTGGCAGAGTAGACTTTTAGCCTGAGTAATCTCACTCCCTAGCACTGAAGGGGGAATTGTAATTACTGTCAAATATTCCAGATCTCCTTCACATCTCTCTTGTGAGGCAAGCCACAGCCCTCATCAATCTCTCCTGAAGCTTTTCCCCTTTCTTTGAAATAATGTTTGCCAATGTAACTCCATTCCAAAGAGGATTTTCATTCATATGGTGCCTCTTTCTGGTTTGTCATATACTGCAATCTGTTTTCCCCATGTCACTTTTCAGTACATTATTGTGGGAGCTTATTTCCCCAAAACTGAAAGGCCAGGGGGAGGCAGGGGAATGCTGAAACTCAGAACTGACAGACTGATCTAACATGGAAAGAGACCATGGGTATTTTCAGACGTTACAATCCCACGCTCAACCACAGTGAATTCCCACCGGGTGAGCAAGGGACCGTAACGTCTGATGGAGGGAACGGAAGTCCCCCCCCCCAGATGTTCACCCCCGTGAATCACGGCGGGGAATCACATTCACCACGCTATCGGCGGTCCCGGCGGGGGGAATGTGACGGGGCCAATACAGGCCCTGTCACGTCTGAAATCACCCCATCCTGTAAGGTGTTCTTTGGGGTTTGTTTTTTTGGCCTGCAGGATTGTTAAGATAAAGTTATCTCATCTACGGTACGCTAAGTTCAAAGTGCAGACTTCTCTTACATGCCTGAGGAAGGGCCTTGTGTGGCCTGAAAGCTTGCCTACTCAAACCAGGAGAAGCTGATCCAATAAAAGTGATCATCTGAACTACTTTGGGTGTCGCCCCTCTGTCCTGTCTCACCCCCCTGGGCAGGCCAGCTCTTTAAAGGAGGCCCGCCACATGTGCGGGCGGAGCAGAGGTGGGGCGGGCGGTTCCTGCTCTGGGGCTGCCCCACCGACGGTGCCCCAGAACATCCAGGAGCACTGCCAGCAGAGAAGGTTGCCCAAGCTTGGGGCAGGAGCTGGAGGCATCGGTGGGCAGCTGCTGCAGCTCTGTTCTCAGCCTAGGGTTGCCCTGGCAACACCATAGTGGGGCAGTGTGGGGGGGGGGAGAGGAGCGCTGTGTGGGCTGACTGCCGGGGACATTTAAAATGGACCCAGGCACGACTGCAAACAGGCAAGATGCAGCCATGCAGTCCTAGACTTGCTTTGGAGTTGTGCACCCGCGCGTCCATGTGAAAATACCCTGGGTTTCCATTCAAGCTCCAGACAAATGATAGATATGTCAATCAATTGCTTTTCTCAGTGAGATTCAAGGGAAAGAAAACACATTTAAATATAAAATTAAACCCCCTAAAATAGCATGAACCCAGGCCCGTGTTCCCTGCGTTTTCCCCATTGTGGCGATGGGGGAAATGCCGTGAACACCGGTCTCTGCATAAACCTAATATTACCGCAGCCTTTCTCAATGCCAAAACAGTGGAAATCAAAGGAAAAGGCTACTGAATAATTCATCTTCTGCTCTTAACTGGAATTATCTGGGTCCATGCTATACACTTTGCCTTTTTTAACATAATTGATGTACTTCCTCTGTTCCAAACACTTTCTCTTTTACAATAATTAAACAATCCCCAACTATTTCAGTCCTTTCTTCATCCTTCTTTCTGGTTTCCTGCAGCCTTCTCTCCCAAAAGGGAAAGACAAAGGTTGGCCAATCTTTGCTCATAATTAAGTCATGCCTACCCTGCCCCCCCTCCCCCCCCCCCCCCCCCCCCCCCCCCCCCCCCCAATACTACATGGTGAATTTTATTGATGTGAACAGGAAATCTTCAGCTAAATGCTTGCAAATTGTTCTGAAGTTGGAGTGGATTGTGTTATGGTTTCTTAATGTTATTGAATTTGACAGCCTTACATTTATCATGTTGTCTATAAAAGTCTCAGGCTATATGCAGAAGCACAGTAGCTCATATAGAGAAAGATGAGAAAAGGCAGAGGTTGAATGTAGGGGTCAGTGAGGATGACAAAAATCCATTGTTGAAGTCCTCTGTTCTTCTGAGGTTTTAAGATTTTTCCAAAGATACCACCTTCCCTATAGAAAGTAGATAAGAATGGAGTCTTTCTATTCATTCTGTTGTTTTGAGCTCTTCAGACTGTTCCCCAGTTTGTGTTTTGATTGGTCCTTATAAATGCAGACTCTCTGAACATCAGTGCTTTCTGAAGCCACTTCTGGGACCTTTTGGTAGTCTTTTAGCCAGATTTCACTGGCTCCACAAGTCAGCCCAGTTTCCTCTTTCAAGAATGCGATTAAGCATCTTTGACCAAACACACATACCTTGCTGCTGCTATTTATTATTATTATTATTTATTTATTACTACTGTAGTGTAAATGGTTTTAGGATAGTGGCTGCTGTTATCTTTGAGTCTCCCATCCTAAATTTTAAAACCTACGAAGGAGTAAAGGCTGCTAAAAGTGGGTTTGTAGAATATTTGTAAACTCTCTTTTGTGTAGAGATGGAGTCAAAGTAGTTTCGATGATCTCTTTTATTGGACCATGTTCTGTTGGTGAGAGCGTGCAAGCTTTTGGCCATAAAGGGCCCTTCCTCAAAAATGGAAACAGAAGTTGGTTTAATAAAGGATATCATCAGAACTATGTTACTTCTATCTCTGACATTCAGGGCCCGCAAGGCAACCACACTTTCTATTTTTGTGGATAGTCGTTTAAATAAAATGCGTTGTGATTTTAGGATTATCAGAGTCGCTTTTAGTGGCTGATCTAAGATATGTGTGTGCACACCGTGTGCGTGGTGTGCACTCGGTGCATGCACATCCCGCACTCGGTGCATGCACATCCTGCACTCGGTGCATGCACATCCCGCACTTGGTGCATGCACATCCTGCACTCGGTGCATGCATGAACCTGTGCACGGTGCTTGCTTGTACCTTGGTTTGGGCCCTTGAATTTGTCAGTTACCAAGTGGAATTCTGGGTGCTTTTATTTTATGTCCCTTAAATCCAACCTTCCTAAATTGGTTAGTTCCCAAACTGCTGGAGGATGGGAGTGAGGTGACTGGGGTTCTCTTCCAGCCATTTGGCCTCTTCAGCAGTCTTGGATATTAATTTCAGGGGGAGGAAGGCCAAGAAGAAAATGTTATTGTAGATATTCAACAGTAGTGTCTACAAGCACCAGTCATGCACTGGGCTCCCATTGTGTTAGGCCCTGTACGCAAAGACATGTTTCCTGTTGACCTTGACACCTGTTTTCTCCTCTGTTTTATGTGTCCACACAAATGGATTTTAGCCACAAATTCCCAGCCTGTGCTTGGAATTCCTAGTGTTTGCAGCAAGTGGAACTTATAGCGAGAGTGTAAACACAGACCCTGTCTTGAGAAAATGTCCTGGGATCTACATTTTTCTGTCTCTTCTTCAGGTGACAGTGAAATGACAAGTATTTCCAACCGCATCTCAACTAGGGGTGCCACTTTTCCAGATGCTTTGACCCAGAAAAGGACGGTGCCATACTGGGACGGGGGGGAGATGACTGGTATCCTCTGCCTCCTCCTGCCATGGCCACGCCCCTCTGGAGAGTCACGACATCAGCTCTTCAAAGGGTGTGGAGTCATGCCAGAAAGGATTCTCCTTGCATATGGATTCTCCTGTCCCTTTCTTGCATGGCCACATCCCCTTCGGAGCATCATGAAGCCTCACAGGGGGGCAGGACTGCAAAAAAAAAAGGTGTGGGAGAAACTCTTCACTCCATCTCCTTCCTGACACGGCCCCACCACCTTTGGAGTGTTGATGTCATGATACAGGCTCCACCTAGAGTCTAGAGACTGGTTCAAATCTGGAGTCTTCAGGTCAAACCCAGAGGAATCAAGCATAATCACAACCATAAATAGCAAACCTGTAATCCATTAAACCATGGATTCTGGTTTCATCTGGGAATATAACAGGACTTGGGCATCAGACAAGCTCATCACTGGAAGCCTCATCACTCCTTTAGAGCTCATCACTGGAAGCCTGAGCTTTAGACTGACCCTTGAAATCCAAGTAGGTGCGTGCAGTTCATTGAAAATGGCAGTGCTTTGTGAAAATATTCTTTGGTCTTCACCTGTGAAGGCACCGGAGTAACAAGAGAGCTGTGCTTGTTTATGTATATGGAAAAGAAGATCCTGTCTTTGGTGTCCTTAAGAGCGTTAGTTGTTACTGCTCACTTTCTTTCTAGGTTTTGGATCATCTTGGGAGCTGTCCCAACCTGCTCAGAAATTCAGGATTTACAAACCGATAAAAGCAGAACTATCCTGTTCCAAGGCAAAACTCCAGATAGTTACTCTTAGCTGGCAACAGCGTACTTCCAGACAGATGACTGTTCTTTGCCTAAAGCCACTTTCTCTGCCTTTGGAGAATACATAATGGTGTCTGTTTTATGCTGAAAATCCCAGTAATGTTACTTAAAAGAATACAAAGAAATCACATTGGTGTATATTACGTGCTGCCTCACAATACACTGATGCAATAAAGCTATTGTATCATTATCATTTTAGACCAAATAGCATGTTGGATCTTTAACAGATGGAGACAAAGTTGAGAGAGGTGAGACTAAAGCTGAGGCTTCCAGTGATGAGCTCTAAGCCACAGGGCTGTGGGTTCAAGTCCAGGGCTGGTCCAATGCCCATCCAAATAGCATGTTGGATCTTTAACAGATGGAGACAAAGTTGTTCAAATGATCTTTTACTGAACCACCTTCTCTTGGTGAGAATGTGCACGCTTTTGAGCCAAACAGGACTCTTCCTCAGGCATGCAGTGTAGTCAGTCAAAACTGTCAACGTTATTTATTGATTTGTTTGTCTAGTTTTCAGTTTCTACCCCAACTATACCAAATGGCTCAGGGTGGCTTACGGGACAGGCGGGGTCTCAGATATGTAGGATCCAGACCATTTAGGGCTTTAAAAGTCAAAACAAGTACCTTGAAGTGTGCCCAGAAAGCTATAGGCTCCAGAGCAGCGGTGTAATGTGCTCTCAGCGACTCATCCCCGAAAGGAGCTGAGCTACCTCACTCTGCGCCAGCTGAAGCTTCCAAAACAGTCCTCAAGGGCAGCCCCACACAGAGCACATTGCAGTAATCTAGCTTCAAGGTGATGAAAGCAGGGACGGCAGCGGCCAGATCTGAGTCTGAAAGAAAAGGCCGCAGCCTCCTCACCAGATGGAGCTGGTGGAAAGTGCTCCCGGCCACCGCCGCGACTTGCTAGATCCAGGTGCAGCGAGGGATCTAGAAGCACTTCAAGGCTGCGAACCTGATTTCCCAGAGGGACGCAGGACCCCATTAATAACAGGAGTCCCAATCCCCTTCAAGCCACACGACCAGCCAGCCTCAGTCTTGTCAGGATTCAGCCTCAGTTGGCTCACTCTCATCCAGTCCCCGATCGCAGCCAGGCAGTGGGTAAGAACCGAGACTGCAGGGCCTGGGTCGGAGTGGTAGAGTTGGGTGTCATCAGCATAGTGATGTCACTTCACTCCAAACGATCACGCCCAGCGGCCTCAGATACACATTGAACAAGAGGGGCAATCAAATGGCAACATTTTTGCCTGCCATTCTTCATTCATCTTTCTTCTCTTTCCATCTGTTGCATAGAATCCTAGGATTAGAAGGGACCTAAAGGGTTACTTTGTCCTGTTCACTAGGCCTCGGACGAGAGCCATTTTTGCCATTCCAACGTTTTCACAAAACTGTTCAGCGAAAACAGAGGGGCTGTTTCGAACCAGCCCTGTGATAAACAACCCTAAAACTCCCTTTTGACTTGAAATCTGTTGAGAGGTGAGCCTAGAACATGGTTGGGCAAACTGGCTGGGGAGCCTCTTGGGCAGTTCTGGCTCTTGGCCAGGGCCAGTCCTGCGTCCTGCGCTACCTTTATGGTCCTGTGTCTAAGGCCACATTCACACCTGACGCGGTGCGGTGACAACGAGACCCGCGATGGAAGATGCGGCAGCAGGGAGGAGCCTGATTCTGGAAGGCGCTCCCATGCAGATGGGCTTCTGCCGCGGCTTCCTTCGCGCATGTCAGGGCGTAAAATCCTGTCCTGACATGCGCGAGGGAAGCCATGGTAGAACCTCATTTGCACCAGCTCTACTTCCGCCATCGAGCTCCTCCCCACTGCCGCGCCTTTGCTCTGCCACCGCCGCCACCACTACAGGTGTGGGTGCAGTCTTATTCACAGCGCCCAAGTCTCAGTAGCTGCACCTCAAAATTTCATCAGCCTGGATTGCCGAGCCCGAACTCTGCAGGCCAATCATGAAGCAGGCAGGGAAGGTACAAAGTTCAGCCTGGGAGATGTTCCAGAGGGGTTTGCGTGTGTGTCTTGTGGCCCTTGGCCATATGAAGATTTTGGTGCAGACTCTTGGAGTTGGGTTCTTTGCCAGCCCTGGCATAGAACCTGAGAGGGTAGGGTAGATTAAGTCATCCGCAAGCAACTTTATCCGCTGCCACTTCTGTTTGTTTGCTTAGTGCTGATATTAAATATGTTCAAAACCATGCCTGGCTGACTTTGAGGTCACTCTTAAGGATCTACAGTTTGATTGCCCAACATGGGTTGAATGCTACAGTGTTTGTCGTTGAGTTTGCAAACTCTTGGCACCGAGAGAGAAAGTTAGCTGAGGCTAAGACAATGGGCCCATTTCCCCCCGCAGGATACGCACTCACAATTCCAATTGACTTTAGTGGGTGTAGCTAGGACTGAGTGCAACCCCCATTGTATCCCTGGAAATCTCCTTGGTTCCTCTGTATTCTAAACAGGTGGTTCTCAAACTAGGCGGGTGGGGCACAGGGGAGAGCATGGAAGGTATCAGGGAGGGGGCGCGAAAGGAGCATATCTGGCGGTTTCCAAAAAGAGTCTGGATAGTCATCTGTGGGGGGTTGTTGTAGCGGTAGTCATCCTGCATCCAAGCAGGGGGTTAGACTAGATGACCTTCAGTGAACTCACACATAACATAAAATCTGATTTTAACTGCTTGACCTGCTTTAGATGTTACTTGTGAGCATGGTTGCACTTTTTGTCCCCGGTTTATCCCCAGGTTTGGCTTCTGATTTCAATCCAAAGTGGGGAGAATATGACATCCGATTTTAGGTTACGTGGGCACATGATCCCGGTTTTCTTAGTCCTCCAAGGACCATAGAAAATAAAATCAAGCAAATCAAAATGGCAACAAACAACTTGAGGGGAAATGACACACAGGAAGTGTGTGAATGGGGGAGGGTCGAAAGCTTCCGGGCGAGTGTCCCAACCCCAGATCATGAAAATTATTACCAAACCGTGATTACCATGTGTGTGTGCACAATGGTAATCAGGGCAAAAGTGGGGATTGGAAATCAGATTTTAAAACACACAAACTCCAATTTGAACTCACACATAACTCTGCTAACTCCGATGTCTGCGGGGCCCCGGAAGCTGTATAATCAGCCCCAGATGATCCTTGGATCGCTGTTGCATGTGAGACGCTCTGAGTTCCAGCCCTGCTTTAAACTCTGAGCTGACAAATACATCAGATGTAAACATTAAATCAGAGTTTAAAGCGGGGCTGGACATCAGAGTGCCTCACTCACATGCAGCAGCGATCCGGGGATTATACAGCTTCCGGGGCCCCGCAAATATTGGAGTTTAGTAGAGTTAAGTGTGAGTTCACCCTAAGACTCTGTTTCTATGGTAAACACCTAGCTCTACTCTGACTGAGATAGGGGGAATTTCCAAAATGATGGAATAGCAAGCAGGAAAGGGGTATATTTATATCCTTGTGAGAGGAGCCTCAGCTACCACAGGCAAGAGATCAGGGGTGCGGGGGGAGGTTTAAACATTTTGAGAACCACTGTTCTAAAGCATCACCTCAGTCAAAGCCTTCTCTCCTGGGAGTTCATAAAACCCTGCCTGTGTTGAATGCAGGCAAAGAAATTATTTCATTTTCTTAAGTCATGACACCTACTCTCCCATTTCAATTCTTGTTGTGTGTACACACACATACGTTTGCCACCTTCCTCTGGGAGGAATCCTCGACAGAGACAGGAACACACACGCACACTGCACTGGAAAGGGGGTGGGGAAAAGGGCTGCCATTCCCCTTTCTGACATAACCTCGCCCTTACGGAATGTTGTGACATCATAGTGTTCCATAAAGACACGGCCACATCGGAAAGAGGATGAGAGAGTCCCTATGGCCTGCCATCTCTGGAAGTCACGGACTCCCCTGGAGACCAGAGAAATCAGGACCTCCCCTGGAGCCCATTAGCTCTAGGTCAAAACCCAGAGAGGTAGCACCCCCCACCCACACACAGACACACATCCTGGGAAACTCAAAAAGAGTTGCTGTGACATACCAGGGGAACAAAGTGCCGGCTTGCTCTTGGGATGTCCTTGGAATACATTTGCCCTCCGTAACTGTGTGCAATTAAACATCACAAGAGACCTAAAAATTTTCTTCTCCCTTGTTTTTGCCACAAAGTAAACAAATTCCTGTTCAGTAACGAGTACTAAATTCAAGAAACTGGCACAGAGTTCAAGCTCCGTTTCCTTTCTGGCAAGAGCTGGTGTGCTCTGAATTACTAATTCTGGCTAAAGATTTATTAGAACACTCCACACTTCACCTTGCTAAGGCTTTCTAACTGGCTTTGCTATCGCATCCCTACCATTCTCATTGCACGCTAATCTAGTGGAATTTGCTGCATGCTTCCTAGGAGAGATTGGCTGAATCTTGGAACCGTTTACACAATAGGAGTTGCTGGCTTGAATCCATTTTACATTTACATTGGCATATTTCCTTAGCCTTCCCTCCCCACAGGCAGTAAGTATTATGTGGTAGGGCGAAGCAGAGACAAGGAACCACATCCTGTGGGTTCTGAATGCCCGTCTCTGCCACTGACTTTCTGTGCAACCTTGGACAAGGCATTTAATGTTTTGTTTTTTTTCTTTTTTCTTCCTTTCTTGCTGTGGCTGCAATTTTGAAAGTTATAATATTGAAGTGATTATTCTGGCCAATCAGGGCTCTGTCCCTGCCCCCTTGTCGTGTGATTCTGTCTCGCAGCCAAAGGGAGCTGCCATGCTATAATGAAATGCTACAGAGTCCATCTGGGCTTGGATTGCTGCTCTGCTATCTGAGCTTTTGAATGTCAGATGGATGGTCCAAGAAGCGGAGCAGCAGCAACTGGGAGCAGAGCTATAGGGCAGTAAGGAGTAGGGCTTTGGAGAGAGAGCCCAAAATCATGGTGACTGCACATGAAGATCCTTGTGGACATGCTTGAGAAATGCTCAACTAAGCTCAACCTCAGTTTTTCTATCTGCCAAATGGGTATCACAGTCCTCCGTTCATGAGGCTGGTGTGCAGATTATCAAATTAAGCTTTATAAAGTGCGGTGAGGCATGTTGAGGATGTGCAAAGAATTGCTTCTTGTACCCTGACTCCTGTGCCTCCAGAAACAGAGTCAGTCAGTCATTTCTACTTGTTCCAAGTGGAACATGAGGCAGTGACCAGATTCCTCCATATCCCACGATCCAAGGCATGTCTGGGCCTGGCTCCATGCAGCGGCCAATTGGGCGAGGTCTTTGTCCACCATGTCGTGGCATCTGAGATGCGGGAGTCCGGCTTTCCTTTTCCTGGGAGCTTTCCGTATTGTAGCCTGAGCTGCTATTCTGGATGGCTCTGTTCTATTCCAGTGCCCACTCCAGGTGAACTTTCCTAGCCTGTCGAGCTCAGGTGCCTGTGACTGCTCTGTTTGTTGTCAAATAGGGCTGTAGCGGAATGTCACAGCGGTAGCTATTTCCGCCGGAAACAGCGTTTCCGCAATTAGTGGTACGGCGTGGCAGAGGCTTTCATTCCGCTAGTTTCATTCCGCTACTTCCGCAGTTCCGCTAATTTCATTCCGCTACTTCCACAGGCTTCGCAAAATAGCGGAAACATGACATTTTCGCTACTTCCGCCATTCCGCCAGTGCCACAAAATAGCGGAACAGCGGTTTTCTGACAATTTCCGCAATTTCCCCGCAATTCCGCAATTTGCAGAATGCCGGCGGAATTAGCGGAATGTCCGCAGAAAAGCTGCGGTGTGGCACGGGCAATTCCAAAATGGCGGAATGGAATCGCGGCGCGGTAACAGCTGCTGCCACATCAGCCGTATTGTCAAATGCTGTCCTTGGTTACCTTATCCTGGTGCTTCACATTGGGTGTTTTCAGATGGAGGCGGGGATGTCCGCCCCCCGCATCCGCCTGCTCCCAGCCCCGCCTGGGTTGAGATCAGACGGACCTGGTGGGTTCTCCGGCCTGCCTGCGCAAGGCCCCATGTCCCATAGAGTTTCAGGCTAGAGCATCCACAGTGTGTTGCCTGGAGCAGCGGCCGGCAGGAAGCGGAGCTGCAGCGCGAATCCGCACATCGGACGGAAAGCTGCTCTGCTTCGGGCCAGTGCCCAGGGTTTGGCCAGCCTGCTCCGCCGACAGCACTTTGGGATGTTCCGGAGCACTGCCAGTGGGGTTGCACCTGCTCCGCATTTCCTCTGCCTGCACATCCGGTAGACAGACAGGACACCTGGGGGTGAATTGGGCTGACGCAGCCAGCACCGGAGCAGCCTGTCTGTCTGAAAGCACCCACTGTATCAGAGCAACCCTGGAATTGGGCTTAAAAGCTGTGCCGGACTCAAGTAACGTGTCTAAATCTTGCAGTCTCTCCCATTGGCTTTTATAGAAGGGATGCCCTTATATTATGGGCTTAGAGCTCTGCCTTTGACCTACGAGAGCTTTCTCTAGCCAATCTCCAATACGCTGGCTGCGTAGTAACTTACACCAGGTGGCCCCAGGGTTATGAAAGCACTCTGCAAAGCCTTGCTCTCTTGTCTTGCTGAGTCTAGTGGAGAGAGTTGGTCTGTGCTAGCACTCCTTTTCTGATGAGTCACATTCATAATCCGTAGGGAGTAATAATGACAGAAGAACAATCTGCTCTTTGCATGTGAGTAAATGAAGGGCCGGTCTTAGCTATATATTTATTTATTTATTTATTAATAAAATTTGTGTGCTGCCCCCTCCTGCTAAAAGCATCTCGGGGTGGCTAACAACATGTTAAAAACAAATTAAAACAGATACAATTAAAATTCCACAATAAAAACAATTCACCCCCTCCCTAACCCACCCCATCTCCCTCGGGGAAGGCACGGCGGAACAGCCAGGTCTTACATTGTCTACGAAAAGAGGGGCAGTCGGCGGCCAAACGGACCTCCGGCGGGAGGGAGTTCCACAGCCGCGCTGCAGCCACAGAGAACGTTCTCCTCAAGGTCGACACTCGAGAAACCCGGGGGAACTCAAGGAGGGCGCCCCCTGCCGACCGCAGGGGCCGATCCAGGTCCCGGAGGATGAGGCGGTCTCTCAGGTAGGTGGGGCCCAGCCGTTTAGGGCCAACACCTTGAATTGGGCCCGGAAAACTGTGAGCAGCCAGTGTAGAGAACGGAGCACCAGTGTAATGTACTCGCGTCAGCCCATCCCCGTTAGGAGACGAGCCGCCGCGTTCTGCACCAACTGCAGTCTCTGAACCAGCCCAAAGGGTAGCCCCACGTAGAGTGCGTTACTGTAGTCCAGTCTCAAGGTAATAAAAGCATGAATGATCGTGGCCAGATCAGAGTCCAAGACATACAGCCTAAGCCGAGGTACCAGATGTAATTGGCAAAATGCCCCCTTCGCCACAGCCGCCACCTGGACATCCAGGCGGAGCTGTGAGTCCAGGAGCACCCCCAGACTCCGAACCTGAGATACCAGGGCAGGACGGACTCCATCAATGATGGGGGCCACCCAGTGGTGACCCCTCGCTTTGGTGCTGGGAGTACTGACCTACAGCAGCCCCCAGCGCCAAAGCACCCATGCTCAGCACCATTCTGGATGTGCTTGGGTTGGCGCTCGGGGCCCGTGCGCATCCGGAATGGTGCTGGGCCGACGTTGGGGGCTTTTGAGTTCCGGCGTCTCCAACGCATGCGTGCCAGCCAGGGAAAAAGACTTTCCTCCCCGGGCTGGCGTGCATGCCCTGAAGAGACGTGGGGGCTGGGGGGGACTTTTCTGTAGGTTGGCACTGTCGCCGGCCTACAGAAAAGCTGCGCGTGCAGCTTGGGGGACGGGGGGCGTGGCCAGCTTGGGCAATGGGTTCTAATGGAACCCAGAGCCCAAGCTATTTCAGTTGCCTAGAGGGGTGGCTCAAAGCCGCCCCTCTAGGCTCAGCTCCACCGTGACTGCGCCAGGCCAGGCGCAAAATTTGCAGGTGGGCGGGGTCTCTCGGACCTCGCTCACTCACTCCCAGCGTTGCCGGCGGCCACACGTGTTCCTGCTGCAGCCAGCGTGAGCAGGTAGGTAGGGTGGTCTGGGCTGGGGGGATTTGGTCTGGGGGGACGGGGGAGTGGGG